>JAVJIF010005562.1:0-251565 GCA_038442645.1 Agave tequilana
TCTCCCATTCGTAATTTGCTCCCATCCCCGCCAGCGTCGATCGGACACAGACTGTCGGTTCCCATCCTCACCTACGACGTGTGCCACACTGCAGACCTAAGAAAGGCCGCGCTCTTGAGGTCAGTTCAGATGCGCACACAGCCTAGTTGCTCAGCTGTCCACGGTGGGCAAGGCAATGCGCAGAGGTTAGAAGAGGGAGAGCACACCAAAGCTGCTCGTGCTCAAGACTCCAGACGAGGAAGTCAGCTACCAAAGCCTTGATCATGTTCCACGTTACGACGAGGATTCTCAGATGATGCCAATCTGCGTCAAGGGGAGAAATGCTTTGATGTTCGTTTCTTGTCTGAAAGAAACCCAAGGTAGAAAACAAGAGTTCTTCGTAAATTAGGTCTTATGCTAACTAATCCTAACCTCTACTGTTGTTGTGGTTGGTGTCACAGTGGCCGGGCATACTGATAAATTTTCTCATTGTAAAATATTTCTATGCTATCTTTTTATGCCCATTTGTGTTGATTGATATTTTGATACCCAAAGGTTACAAGTCTTGTGGTGTATTTTGCATTATGGGAGACAGGAAGAACAATTTCCTGTCTTATGTATTTTCTGGTACATGTTGAAGAAAAGAAAAAGTTTGTAAATGTTGTTAATTATTATCCCTACATATACTTGTATTTGGGCTTCACCCAAATAGTGTGCATAGCAAAATTGGAAGTTGTTGTGCGCAAGACAACAACCTCTCTGAGAAATCCACCAACTAGGCAGAGACTGATGCAGCCGGAGACGTACCTAACACGACAAGAATAGAGAAACAATAAAGAAAAATAATCAACACAGTATTTAACGAGGTTCGACAACGTGCCTACGCCATCGGGGTAAGGGAGAGAGAGATTTTATTGATTCAACAATCAATACAAACTAATACAAGAGGGAACTTGATGGAACTTTCAGGGATTCAATACATGAGGGCTTTAACCCTTATTTATAACAAAAGAGTCCCTAGATTTTAAGAAACCCCGATTTGATCGATCCCAAACAGAAAAGGAATCTGAATCCCAAAAGGAAAGCCAAACGCGTCTGTCGGTCGACCGGCCGGTCGATCGACCCATGTCCACGGTCGACCGGACCCAAACAGAGAGCAGCCTGCTTTCAGTCGGTCGACCGGGCGGTCAACCGAGCTATTCCTGTGTATGTCGTGCATATCGGTCGACTACCCAGTCGACCGGTCCTCTCCGGTCGACCGAGCGGTCGGCCGAGGTCATTCTAGGCCTGCTACACGTGTCGTTTCTCGCTCTCTTTGTCTTCCGATCTCTGTGCTATCTTCCGATGTCTCCTCTATCTCCTCTCTCCCTACAATTCTCCACCTCGGTGAAGATTTCTCAAATCTGAGTCGATATCTAACGAACTCCAGTCTATCACCTGGCGAAATCGACACACGATCTCAGCGAAATCAACACACGATCTCGTCTTAGAACCTTTAGCTCAGCTATCAACTGAGATGCACCACACATGTCTTCCCTACACTTCACCTTAGGAGAACTTTCATACATGTCAACCACCGAACGTGTCTCCAACTCAGCAACTACATGACCTCATGAAGAACTCATCATGAGTCAATACTAAACTCTCCAACTGATTGGCGCTCTCCAGTCTACATGTCTTCAGCTGACGGTACAACCAATCTGAGTAGAGCACATCAAACACCATCATCGACTTCAACAGACTGGATGCACACCCTTCCTATGCAAGCTTAATCGTCTTCTCACCAGAAGATTAACTGTTCATCGAGATTATAATGCTCTACCTCTACGTTAAGTCCAACTCTCTGTTGGCCCAGAGGCCTTCCACTCTAGTTTTGATGATGATTAACTCATGTAGTTATAGTTTACTAATAATCTTGTGATATTTAGTTTCAAATATTTAACCAAGATATTAGTAGGTGATTAGCTTTAACTAAGGTGTTTTAGAGTTTTCACATGGTAATTCAAGAGCTCGAGCGTCAAGTTCATATCTAGCACTCGGTTAGAGTCAAACTCGAGGAATCGCGTTTGGATCGAGTCGACTTGGAGACGGCGTTCTACAAAAAGGCTTCGGTTTGTTTAGTTAAAATTTAGTTTAGATCCATTGTAAAGATTAGATAGTGTGATATGCTCAAGTTCACAACAAACACTTGTTTTAAGTTTCATGTTTATTGGTTTTCGATTTTTGGTTTAATCGATCTGGTTTTCATGAAGGTAGGATATATCAAAACAAATTTACATGATTTAATATATATTAGATTTGATCTATATACATGTATGCTTCATATCTTAGAAAAACTTATTTGATAATCATTCATGTATTTGGGTTTTGTATTTAAACAAAACTTATTTTCGGATTCAGTATCAAAAATATTGATATATATCTCTTTCATGTATATTGAATTCTATCCATATACTATATGCTTCAAAGTTGTTTAAATATCATGTTTTGTATTTAACATGTGTTTTGAAAAAATCGGATTTCCATTTCAAAAATTTAAGTTTTGAAAAATACAGAATTTGGTTTAAGGCAAAATTTTCAAGTCACAAAAATGGTTCAAATGTTTGTAACATGGTTGATTTTTACTCAACATGTTGTATTTCAAAGATATAACAAGAACTGATTTTTGTGGAATTTATGAGATTTTATGGGATTTATTTGAGAGTAAAAACTCAAGTTTTTATATCCTAAAATTGTCCCTGCCAGGCTCTGGCGGTCGACCGGGACGGTCATCGGACCAGTAGTCGGTCGACCGGACCGGTCGACTGATGTGCACGAGACGTGCACAAAGGCCAAGTTGGCTTGGCCGGTCGACCGTGCGATTGACCGACTGAAGTCACCCCACTCTCGGTGGGGGCGGTCGACCGCGGTCGGTCAACGTGAGCTTTGGCTCGGTCGACCGAGCGGTCGACCGGCCAGAGAGCAATTGCTCTCTAGATCTGGCACGGTCGACCGGGTGGTCGACCGCTGGGCTCAACGGTCAAAAATTTGATCATTGGCCGATCGACCGGCCGGTCGACCGGAAGGACATTCTGGCCCTTTTCAGCTGCCAACGGGCAAATTTTCAAAGGACATAAATACCCCATTTGAAGTTGATTTTTGATAAGAATTTCAGGAGCTAAAATTTCTATCTTCTCTAGTGTTTTAATACAAGTTTTCAAAAGAGTTTTCAAGCCAAAATATTTCATCTTTATTTTGTTTTAAAGGGTTAGAAAAATTAAAGAAAAATAGAGATTTGGGATATTTGTTTTGTTCTTCATTTCTATCAAATTCTAATTGATTTCTCAAGTATTTTTATTTGTGTTTTGATTTTCAAACACCTTGATTTCTCACACTGGAGCTTATCTTCTATCCTATCTATTTAGGATCTTTATTTTTGTAGGAAAAGAAGTTGTTTGTGGTCTTTGAGATTACCAAGTTATAAACCTTCTATTGATTGTGATATCCCTCTAGTGAGAGGTGATTGAGTTGATATCCCTCAAGTGTGAGGTGATAGTGGAAGTGGTATTTGGCTCCCTCTAGTGAGAGGTGGAGATTTGTTGGAATCCCTCAAGTGTGAGGTGATTGTGTTTGAGTGGCTTTGTGCTTATCCCTCTAAGTGTAGAGGTGATTTGTTTTGTGCCTTACCTCTAAGCGTAGAGGTTGTATTCGGTTGGAGAGAGAAATTGTGTACTCCTAATTGTATTTGCCCAAATCCTCAGTGGAGATTCCCTGTGTGGGAAGTCCTGTGTGGACGAGTTAGTGGAAATCCTTCTGTGTGAAGGCGGGGACGTAGAGCTGTGTGTTCGAACCTCGAAACATATCTTGTGTTTACGATTGATCCACTTTCTCTTACTATCTCTCTCTTACATTGTGCATTGACTCATATTGCCATTCCATATACATGCTTGGTTTGTTTGTGTGCCTCACTTGTGTTTAACCAAGAGAGCTTCATATAGCACCTCAACTCTTATTCAGAGGAATTCAGACGAGTTAGTCCAGAGCCCTTCACCGGGAATTCAGCTACACTCGTTAGTTACACTAAGTGTGTTGCATTAAGTTTTTAATTTCCGCATTATTGTTCATTAGATTAGCCGTACACCTATTCACCACCCCTCTAGTGTACTTTTAATTGGTTTCAGAGCCTACACTCTTGATATTAGGTTTAACTGCCTACGAGTGTGATTTTGATTTATCTAATCTATTATTTGCATTTGCACACTTATATTATTTACACACACTCATGGATTGCTTGACACCTCCCATGTTTGATGTTTTCAACATTGACATGTGAAAAATTTAGGATGAGTATGTACCTAAAAACCCTAAGCTTGCATGTTTTCCTTGCCGCTACCAAGAAATCCTATCTTGGAAATAGCAAGCATATAGAGGCCAATGCACAAGCCCTTGAGGCATTTAGAAGCACGCTTAACAAAGAATATCTTATGATGGTTTCTAACTGTGATTCCGCCTTTGCAGTGTGGAACACTTTGACCTCCTCTGAGCTTCAAACAATAAACATAATGGAGAAGGAATCTAGTGAGGATGAATTTGAATAACGATGCTACATGGTCCAAGGGAATGACTCCCTTGAGATACATTTGGATACTCAACTAGATAGTGCTAGCTCTTCATTTGATGATCTTGATAGTATGGATGCCAATGCATTAAATGAAGAGTTATCTATTATTTGTGAAAACCTCTTGAAAAATATAAAGTTTTGAAAAAGAAACTTGTAAATTAAATAAACAAATAAGGATTTGTTTTTAAAACTTGAGTTGGCTTTACAAGAGAAGGTTGAGATTTCAAATGAGTGTGACTCTTTGAAAACCTAACTTGAACTTGATTTAAATGAAAACAAGATTTTGAAAAATAAAAATGATTGCAATGAGGTTTTGAAGAAAAATGAGATCTTGTCTTCAAAACTTGATTTTGTTGTAAAAGAGAATGATTCCTTGAAACTAAAAATTGCTTCTATTTCAAAGGCATTGGAAATTGTTTCAAATAAAAATGTTTCTTTGAAAAAGGATTTAGACACACATATTTGCCATGCTAGTATAGCTTCTCCTTCTAGCATATCATATTTTATGTTCTCACATTTGTTTAGCTATTGTGTATATCATAGATATAATGCATGTTCATTTACCATAATGATCATATAAGTTCTGTTTTGATTTCTATGTTTCATGTTTTGACTATATGTTTAGATGTTAGTTTTCATTAAATTTGGATATATATTTGTACAACTAATGAGCCACAAATAATTATTATATGTTTATGCTTGAATGCTCATTTGTATCATTAGATGTACTAGTATAGCTAGTTTTGATGATTCATACATTTTGACTTGTATTCCATATTTTTGACATGTTTTTCATATTTATGTTAAACTTTATGTATATGCCTATTTTGTCTAAACTATTAGTTATACATATACATCCTTGAGCCACTTGCCTTCAAGCATATACTTTGTGGACTCATTTATATTTGAATATGTATATATACTCTAGTTTATACAAAACATACATATACCTTAGAGGATTCTAGTTTTGATGATTTTCATGTTTTAAGGAATTTCGTATTTGAGCTTAATTGCCTATTTCCATAACTTTGTATTTCACATTATACTTTTACACTCACATCATTTTGTTCACTCATGATTTGTTTTCATGAGACTATATATGCTTTATAGACCCTTGAGTGTTTGATGATCATGTGATTTTCATATTTTCATGGAAAATATTTTTGTTTTATTCCTTACTTGAAGGATTTCGTACTAGTTTTCAAAATTTTCATATAACTAGTTGCGGTATTCTTCATTTGGTAGAGTTTTTTCAAACATACTATATTTTCAAGCTTATTTTTGAAAATTCCTACCCTTCCAAGGGCAGCGGTTTGGGCGACCATGCCTTATATGCTCTTATTGAAAATCTATTTAAATATGTGCATGAATGGGTGGTAGGTAATATGAGTTACACACTTATCTTATTGTGCTTTCAATGGTATCATTGAATCTTTTCAATTGGTATCATTATTGACATTTTTTTTTGTATACTCATATATGTTCTTATATATGTATGCTTACACTTCAAATAGTATCAATTTCGATTGGTATTCATGTTTCCATACATATATATGTATTTTATTTATGCTTACTATATCTCTATATCTTTGAGCACAAATTTTGGTTATGCTAAGCTTGATTCCTTAAATGACTATTATATTTCAATTGATTATTTTTCAATTGATATCTTATACAAGCTTATGCATCATTTTTTTTTGGTATTTCATAAAGAGGGAGAAAATTCATATTGCACCTTTTAATTGGTTTTGTTTACCTTTGTTATTTTATTCCCACACGTTATGTTGAAAAAGGATTAAAAAATGATATTGATTTTTTTTTTTGGTATCATACGCTCCTAATAAAAATATTTTCAATTGGTGTATGTTTCTTTTCAATATTGGTATCAAACATTAAATTGATATTATTCTATATTTGGTATCTCTATTGTAAAATGAGTTTCGTGTTTAACCAAAATGATTGGCTTATGTTTTCAAATTGGTATCAAAAGTGTAAAATATTTTCAATTGGTACTAATTTTTACAATTGGTATCAAAATTACCTATATGTTTACATCTTTCAATTAATATAAATTTTTTTGGTTAATTTCTTCAAAATGTTTTGTTTACTTTCAATTGGTATAATATATACATGTTATTTAAATTTATATTAAAATATTTGTTTTATGTACTTTCAATGGTATGTTTTATTTATTTTCAATTGATATCATGATGCACTAAATTGATATATTTTTTTTAATTGGTATCATAATGTTTTGATTTGATTCCACCCCTTATTGATTTTGTTTCGGACAAAAAAGGGGAGAACATTGTTTTTTACTTTAACCCTTTTGTTGATGATTGACAAAAATGAAAAGAAACACCTAGAGGGGGGGTGAATAGGTATTTGTGCTAATCTAGAACTAAATGCAAAACTAAGTGCGCTAAATGCAGAAGCTAATGCAAATTTTGCAACACACTTAGTACAATCAACAAGTGTAGCCGAATTCCCGTGAAGGGCTCTGGACTAACTCCTCTTGATTCCCCTTGAATGGGTTGAGGTGCTATGTGAAGCTCTTGTTGATTAGGTACAAGTGAGGCACACACAAACAACCAAGCATATACAAGATATAGCAATGTGAATTATGCAAGGCACAATACAAGCAAATAGATATGATATGACAATATGAATTATGCTCAACACAAGCAATATATGATATGAATGAGGTATGATGCTTTGCACAAATAAATGAGAGAGAGAGAGAGAGTTGAGAGATATTGGATCAAACGCAAACACACGGATATGTTTCGAGGTTCGAGCCCCTAGCTCTACATCCCCGCCTACACCACCGTGTAGGATTTCCAATCCACTATAGGAGTACCGAACTCCTCTCTCAATCCTTACAAAGCCACCGACCACAATCCACCTCGGCTATACAACCACAATCCACCTCTACCAAAGAGGGATAAGGCCCGTAGCCAATACAAACACAATCACCTCTACCGAAGAGGGATCCAACCACAATACCACTCCGATCAACCTCTACCAAAGAGGGATACAACAAAAGCAAGGAGGGTTTACAACTAAGAGGCTTAACCTCAAACACTTCTCTTTTTTTTTCTCTTTTTCTTTTTCCACAAAACAAAAGATCCTAATAGATTAGGATAGAAGATAGCTCAAGTGTAGAAAACTAGGTGTTTGGAAAATAAGCAACAAAGAAAAAAACACTTGGGAAAATTCTTGCAAAAGATATAGAATGAAAACCAAGACAAATCTCCCAAAATCCTCTTTTCTTTGATTTTTCCAAAAACCTAAAACAATAAAGATTGAAAGATTAAAGCCCCAAATACTTTTGAAAACTCTTTAAAAAACACTTAAGAAGGTCTGAAATTTTTGCCCTTGAAAACTTCTCCAAAAACTATGAAGAGATGGGGTAATATAGCCCCAATACAAAACTAGCCGTTAGAGCTGAGCTGGCAGCTCTGATAGGCAGCGGTCGACCGGCCCGGTCGACCGCCAACGGTCAGAAATATGACCGTTGGGAAACCCCTGTCGACCCAAACAAACAGAGAGCTCTGCTCTCAGACCGATCGACCGTCCCGGTCGACCGTCCCAGTGTCTCCAAACGTGCACAGATTTGTGCACGTCGGTCGACCGACCCGGTCGACCGACTTCAGCCTAGTCGACTATGTCAGTTTGACTAGTCGACTGATTGAAGCCTGGAACAGAAACTAGGTCAGAAAACCAGTTTAAAAATATTTTGAAAATTCTTTTAAGTCTTCTAAAAATCCACAAAACTTGTTTTAACATTTTGTATTGAAACACAAACTCGTGATAAAAATTTCAAGACATATATTAATCATATCAATTCATTTTCGAGTCTTGCAAATTTTATCAAAAACAAAACTTGTATTTTTATCAAACTTGATTTTTTAACACATGAATAGGGATATCAAAATAAGTTTGTTTAGCAAGTTAAACCATGTATGTATAACTAGAAACATCTACTATACATATAAAACATGTAAACTTATTTTGATTAATCTATTCATGAAAACAAATCCAAAACATGAAAACGTGTGTGTTTTGCACTTGAGCATATCAACTGTACTAAACTTTACAAATGGATCTAAAACACACTAACTAAACTATGGATACCTAAGTCTTTTTGATGATCTTCATCTTCAAGTTGACTTGCTCCAAAACTCCATCCATCGGCTAGGCAATGTGTGATCTTGAAGTTTTGGCCCTGGAATCATCATGAAAAGCTTCTAAACTCCTTGTTGAAGCTAATCACCAACTAATATCTTGGTTAATGATCTGAAACTTAAACAACACAAGATTATTAGTAAATATAACTACATGAGTAATCATCATCAAAACTAGGGTGGAAGGCCTTTGGGCCAACAAAAAAGGGGGAGAAGTATTTGAATATATATGCATGTTTATTTATAAGTATAAAGTACTTGAGTATATATGCATGTTTATATAAGTTTATATCAAAGTTTGTTTCATATTGGTATCAATAGAGTTTGTTTTATATTTTGTTGATATTGGTATCAAGAGCATGATATTAGTATCAAGAACATAGTTTGTTGTTTTATTTTGTTGGTATTTGTTGGTATCAAGAACTTTTATTAAAATTTTTATTGTTGGTATCAAGAGCTTTTATTGCTTTTATTGATAAGCTTTCAATTGAAATTTTTATTGGTATCAAGAGCAATTATTTAAAGAACATGTTTATTTTAAGTCTATATTTTTAATTGGTATTTAAGAACATGTTTATTTCAAAAAGAGGGAAAATAATTTATTTTAGAAATTTGGTATCAAAAGCATGTTTATTTCATTATTTTATGCATGTTTATGCATATTCATGTTTAACATTCATTGTATATCTTATTGTTTATTACTATGTATGAGTTAAGGGGGAGCTTCTTTGAAGCTTAACTTTAATCCATGCATATATAACTCCATGGATTTTGTCATCATCAAAAAGGGGGAGATTGTTGGCCCAGAGGCCTTCCACTCTAGTTTTGATGATGATTAACTCATGTAGTTATAGTTTACTAATAATCTTGTGATATTTAATTTCAGATATTTAACCAAGATATTAGTAGGTGATTAGCTTCAACAAAGGTGTTTTGGAGCTTTCACATGGTGATTCAAGAGCTCGAGCGTCAAGTTCATATCTAGCACTCGGTTGGAGTCAAGCTCGAGGAATCGCGTTTGGATCGAGTCGACTTGGAGACGGCGTTCTAAAAGAAGGCTTCAGTTTGTTTAGTTAAAATTAGTTTAGATCCATTGTAAAGATTAGATAGTGTGATATGCTCAAGTCCACAACACACACTTGTTTTAAGTTTCATGTTTATTGTTTTCGATTTTTGGTTTAACCGATCTTGATTTTCGTGAAAGTTATTATATCAAAACAAGTTTACATGATTTAATGTATATTAGATTTGATCTATATACATGTATGCTTCATATTCTTAGAAAAACTTAATTTGATAATCTATTCATGTATTTGGGTTTTGTATTTAAACAAAACTTATTTTCAGATTTAATGTCAAAAACATTGATATATATCTCTTTCATGTATATTGGATTCTATACATATACTATATGCTTCAAAGTTGTTTAAATATCATGTTTTTGTATTTACATGTGTTTTGGAAAAATCGAATTTCCATTTCAAATATCTAAGTTTGAAAAATACAGAATTTGGTTTAAGGCAAATTTTCTAAGTCACAAAAATGGTTCAAATGTTTGTAACATGGTTTGAATTTTACTCAAACATGTTTGTATTTCAAAGATATAACAAGAACTGATTTTTGTGAAATTTATGAGATTTTATGGGATTTATTTGAAAATAAAAACCCAAGTTTTTATATCCTGAAATTGTCCCTGCCAGGCTCTGGCGGTCGATCGGGACGGTCGATCGAGCCAGTAGTCGGTCGACCGATGTACACGAGACGTGCACAAAGGCCAAGTTGGCTTGGCCGGTCGACCGTGCGGTCGACCGACTGAAGTCACCCCACTCTCGGGTGGGGGCGGTCGACCGGGCGGTCGACTGTGAGTTTTGGCCCAGTCGACTGGGCGGTTGACCAGGCGGTCGACCGCTGGGCTCAACGGGCAAAAATTTGACCGTTGGCGGGTCGACCGGCCGGTCGACCGGAGGGCATTCTGGCCCTTTTCAGCTGCCAACGGGCAGATTTTCAAAGGGGCTATAAATACCCCATTTAAAGTTGGTTTTTGATAAGAATTTCAGGAGCTAAAATTTCTATCTTCTCTAGTGTTTAATACAAGTTTTCAAGCTAAAAGATTTTATCTTTATTTTGTTTTAAAGGATTGGAAAAATCAAAGAAAAATAGAGATTTGGGATATTTGTTTTGTTTTTCATTTCTATCAAATTCTAATTGATTTCCCAAGTATTTTTCTTTGTGTTTTGATTTTCAAACACCTTGATTTCTCACACTTGAGATTATCTTCTATCCTATCTATTTAGGATCTTTGTTTTTGTAGGAAAAGAAGTTGTTTGTGGTCTTTGAGATCACCAAGTTGTAAACCTTCCATTGATTGTGATATCCCTCTAGTGAGAGGTGATTGAGTTGATATCTCTCAAGTGTGAGGTGATAATGGAAGTGGTATTTGGCTCCCTCTAGTGAGAGGTGTAGATTGTGTTGAAATCCCTCAAGTGTGAGGTGATTGTGTTTGAGTGGCTTTGTGAATATCCCTCTAAGTGTAGAGGTGATTTGTTTTATGCCTTACCTCTAAGTGTAGAGGTTGTATTCGGTTGGAGAGAGGAGTTGTGTACTCCCAATTGTATTTGCCTAAATCCTCAGTGGAGGTTCCCTGTGTGGAAAATCCTGTGTGGACGAGTTAGTAGAAATCCTTCTGTGTGAAGGCGGGGACGTAGAGCTGTGTGCTCGAACCTCGAAACATATCTTGGTGTTTGTGATTGATCCACTTTCTCTTACTATCTCTCACTTACTTTGTGCATTGACTCATATTGTCATTTCATATACATGCTTGGTTTGTTTGTGTGCCTCACTTGTGTTTAACCAAGAGAGCTTCATATAGCACCTCAACTCTTATTCAGAGAAATTTAGAGGAGTTAGTTCAGAGCCCTTCACCGGGAATTCGGCTACACTCGTTGGTTACACTAAGTGTGTTGCATTAAGTTTTTAATTTTCGCATTATTGTTCATTAGGTTAGCCGTACACCTATTCACCCCCCTCTAGGTGTACTTTCACTCTCCACTTTTACGTGAAGTCCCAATCAGCTTCTCGAGAGCCCAAACAGCTTCATATAGGTTGCATCACCAAATGTGGCTGCGCCTTTACAGTTACCTACGTACCTTACCCAAAGGATCAAGCCAACCGTAGTTCATTCAAATGAGATTCATCAAGCTCAAGCACCTGTACCTGAATCTTCAGTAGAGAACCTATCTGGCTGAGTCATATGAACCTCCTCACTACCGTCATGGAGAACAACGGCCTTCAACTTGAGCTTGTTGCGGTCATAAGCTTGAGATTCATGCTTCTTCACCCACGTGCATGGT
Organism: Agave tequilana; assembly: GCA_038442645.1. NCBI lineage: Eukaryota > Viridiplantae > Streptophyta > Magnoliopsida > Asparagales > Asparagaceae > Agave > Agave tequilana. The sequence continues at coordinate 12,117 of JAVJIF010005562.1, forward strand.
TTTATCTTGGTTCTAATGGCTGTAAACAATTTGACATTCTCATCAATGTCTTCAACCTGTTCAGTATCAACCCTGGCTACATGATCTCCACCCGGTGTTGAAAAATCACCTAGAGGGGGGGTGAATAGGTGATTGCTAATCTAATGGTCACAAAATGCGGAATTAAAAACTATTATGATGCAAAACTAAAATTCTTAAACTAAACACCACGTATAACACAAGAGTGTAGCCGAATTCCCCGTGAAGGACTCTGGACTAACTCCTCAAGATTCCTCTAAATAAGAGTTGAGGTGCCGCGTTGGCTCTCTTGGTTAAATACAAGTGTTAGCAAACAATCCCCAAGCATATACAATAAAGCACACAATGAATATCAAGCATATAAAGATAAACACAATAATAATATGCAAGATATAAACAAGTAAGGGAGAGAGAGAAAGAGCAATCGCAAATACGGGAGATTTGTTTCGAGGTTCAAGTACCCTTGCTCTACATCCCCGCCTTCACACTTGAAGGATTTCCACTATAAATCGATCCCACCGGATCACTCGGTGCCGCAAACACCTACAAGCTCTCGGACTCCCTAGTCCGTACACACCGCAAGCTCTCTAGCTCGCCGAGGCCGCACCTCAAACACGGAGTTCACACACGAACTCGAAACCACCGCGAACCCGCAAGTCCGCCTCCTCAAAGTACAAAATAGAACTTTGGTGATCACAACTCTTGATCACTTAAAATCCTCTCACAACAAATCCCTATAGGTAGATATAGCAATGGATAGCTCAAGTGATTGTGTGAGAAAAACTAGGATGGAAATGGTGGAGGAAAACTCAAGAAATCACTTCTAAACACTCTTAAAAAACTCCCCTTTTGATTGGAAATATTTGCTCTTAATCAAGTGGAGAAAAATCTCTAAATAGTCTAGGAAAAACTGGTGAAAACCACTTGAAAAATCTTGGAGAAAACAGCCCCCAAATGCCCCAATTTATAGATCTAGAAAACTAACCGTTGGGAGCCAGATGGCCTGACGGTCGACCGCCCGGTCGACCGCCAACGGTCAGATTTCTGACCGTTAGGGCAGCGGTCGACCGGTCCGGTCGACCGAGGCTCTGGAACAGAGAGCAGACTCTCTGCTGGTCGACCGGCCCGGTCGACCGTGGCTTTCCAGAGAGCAAAGCTCTCTGGTCGGTCGACCGTCCCGGTCGACTGGCCCTCCAGCCAGACTCATGCACGTCTGTGCACGTCGCGCGGTCGACCGGCCCGGTCGACCGGCTGAAGCCAGTTCAGGGATTTTAGGGAAAGAAAATTTGGTCATTTTGGCTCAAATAAAATCCCATAAAATCATGAAAATCTACAAAAATAGTTTTACCAATATACTTTGATAAACAAACATGCTTGCACAAAATCAAGGCATGTTACAAATAATTTGGACTATTTTTGTAACTTGGAAATTTTGGTCAAAAACAAAAACTGTATTTTTCCAAAATTGATTTTTCCAAAACTTATTTTTCCAAACTTCTCCAAATACAAAAACAAGATATTTAAACTCTTTTAAAGCATAGTGTGTATGGATATGATCCACTACACAAACAAGATGAAATATCTATATTTTTGACATTAAGCTCTAAATACGGTTTTGGTTAAAACATGTAAACTAGAATACCAAAACCAAACCGGTATTTTCTAACATGAAAAATCTTTTGTATTTTACCAAATAAAATTTCTTTTATGAAAACACATATAAATTCAAGAGTGTGTGTGTGTAAGATATACTTGAGCAATCCACCAACTATTCTATCATTTACATTTTATCTAAAAATAAAATCTTATAAAAACAAACCTAGACACAAGTCTTCATCTTCTTGAAGTCTTCACTTGAAGTCTTCTCATCTTCTTGACTTGGTCCAAACTCGATCCAAAAGCTAGACTCCTCTTGAGTACTTGATGTGGTCTTAATGCACAAGCTCTTGAATCAAACCGTGCTAGCTCCAAAACTTGACTTTAAATCCTTGGTTGAAGCTACACACCTACTAAGATCTTGATCATGAATCTGAAACTAATTAAACACAAGATCATTAGTACAATAACTATATGAGTTGATCATCATCATAACTAGAGTGATAGGCCTTTGGGCCAACAATCTCCCCCTTTTTTATGATGACAAAACTCATGAAGTTATATATGCATGGATTAAGTAAAGCTTCAAAGAAGCTCCCCCTTAACTCATGCATAACAAATAAACAATAAATATGCAATGAAAGCTCAAAAATAATGTATGCAAATACTAGGAGATAAACATGCCAATCAAGCATAAAACTCATTAAATTCTTTTTCTCCTATTTGCAACACAAAACATATATATGCATAAACATAAATACTTCTCCCCTTTATGAATAAAGCAAGGAAATATGCATATATACTAAAATACTTCTCCCCCTTTTTGTCAATCATCAACAAAGGGGTTAAAGTAAAAACAAAATCAACAAATTTTTCTCCCCCTTCTTGTCCGAAACATAGAATCAATAAAGGGGTAATCTTAAACAAATCAATAAAAGTTTATATGCGATATACATTCATGAAGAGAAAGATGCTAAGTTAGCTTCCCTACATAAATGCATTACATGAAGAAGGGATGACAAGCCCTAATTTACATAACACATAATCTGTAATGCATAAGAGGAGATGTAAAGCTCCCCCAACACACGTGTATCACATAAAGAAGAGTTGTCAAGCTCCTCAATACAAGATACACTCAACATGAATCTATATGTAGAAGAGATGTTAAGCTCTCCTTGCATATATGCAATACAAATCAAAACATTTTTAAATGTTTCTTATTAAAGAATAAATTTTTGAATTTTTCTCAATAAAACAAATTTTGAGATATCTTGCAAACAAAATTTTTAAGATACCAATTGTAGTCAAATTTTAAAATACCATTGTAAATAAACATTACAAATTTTGAATTTTCTTAAAACTTCTTGATACCAATTGAAATTTATAATAAATTTGAAACATATTGATACCAATTTAAAAATAATGATCAATTTTCTTATAAGCTTATGCATTATTATAAAAATATCAATTGAAAAATCAATTAAAAAATAAGATTTGAAGTAAACTTAGCATAAGCAAACTTTGTGCTTTTAAATATGTAAACCAATTGTAAAGCAAGCACATAAAAATCATATATATATGTATGAAAAGAGAATACCAATAGAAATTGATATTATTTGAAATGAAGCATACATATATAGGAAACAAAATATGAGTATATACAAAATGAAAATACCAATTGAGATCAAGTATATAACTCATAACTACCAAATGAAGAATAATAACTAGTTAAAATTAATTTTTAAAAAACTAGTTAAAGATCCTTCAAAAACGTGAAACCAAATCATATGTATATCATGAAATATACCAAATACACAAAATTCGACACTCAAAGTCCATAAAGCTCAAAGTGATCATGAAACATAGTCATGAATAAACAAAAAAAAGTGTGAGTGTGTGTTTTGAAAAATCAATTGAAAAATCACCTAGAGGGGGTGAATAGGTGATGACTAATCTAATGGTCACAAAATGCGGAATTAAAAACTATTATGATGCAAAACTAAAATTCTTAAACTAAACACCACGTATAACACAAGAGTATAGCCGAATTCCCCGTGAAGGCTCTGAACTAACTCCTCAAGATTCCTCTAAATAAGAGTTGAGGTGTCGCGTTGGCTCTCTTGGTTAAATACAAGTGTTAGCAAACAATCCCTAAGCATATACAATAAAGCACACAATGAATATCAAGCATATAAAGATAAACACAATAATAGTATGCAAGATATAAACAAGTAAGGAGAGAGAGAGAAAGAGCAATCGCAAACACGGGAGATTTGTTTCGAGGTTCGAGCACCCTTACTCTACATCCCCGCCTTCACACTTGAAGGATTTTCACTATAAACCGATCCCACCGGATCACTCGGTGCCGCAACACCTACAAGCTCTCGAACTCCCTAGTCCGTACACACCGCAAGCTCTCTACCTCGCCGAGGCCGTACCTCAAACACGGAGTTCACACACGAACTCGAAACCACCACGAACCCGTAAGTCCGCCTCCTCAAAGTACAAAATAGAACTTTGGTGATCACAACTCTTGATCACCTATAATCCTCTCACAACAAATCCCTATAGGTAGATATAGCAATGGATAGCTCAAGTGATTGTGTGAGAAAAATTAGGATGGAAATGGTGGAGGAAAACTCAAGAAATCACTTCTAAAAACTCTTGATAAAAACTCCCCTTTTGATTGAAAATATTTGCTCTTAATCAAGTGGAGAAAAAACCTCTAAATAGTCTAGAAAAACTGGTGAAAACCACTTGAAAAATCTTGGAGAAAACAGCCCCCAAATGCCCCAATTTATAGAGCTAGAAAAACTAGCCGTTGGGAGCCAGATGGCATGACGGTCGACCGCCCGGTCGACCGCCAATGGTCAGATTTCTGACCGTTGGGGCAGCGGTCGACCGGTCCGGTCGACCGAGGCTCTGGAACAGAGAGCAGACTCTCTGCTGGTCGACCGGCCCGGTCGACCGTGGCTTTCCAGAGAGCAAAGCTCTCTGGTCGGTCGACCGTCCCGGTCGACGGCCCTCCAGCCAGACTCGTGCACGTTTGTGCACGTCGCGCGGTCGACCGGCCCGGTCGACCGGCAGAAGCCAGTTCAGGGATTTTAGGGAAAGAAAACTTGGTCATTTTGGCTCAAATAAAATCCCATAAAATCATGAAAAATTTACAAAAATAGTTTTACCAATATACTTTGATAAACAGACATGCTTGCACAAAATCAAGGTATGTTACAAATAATTTGGACTATTTTTGTAACTTGGAAATTTTGGTCAAAAACAAAAACTGTATTTTTCCAAAATTGATTTTTCTAAAACTTATTTTTCCAAACTTCTCCAAATACAAAAATAAGATATTTAAACTCTTTTAAAGTATAGTGTGTATGGATATGATCCACTAAACAAACAAGATGAAATATCTATGTTTTTGACATTAAGCTCTAAATACGGTTTTGGTTAAAACATGTAAACTAGAATACCTAAAACCAAACCGGTATTTTCTAACATGAAAAATCTTTTGTATTTTACCAAATAAAATTTCTTTTATGAAAACACATATAAATTCAAGAGTGTGTGTGTAAGATATACTTGAGCAATCCACCAACTATTCTATCCATTACATTTTATCTAAAAATAAAATCTTATAAAAACAAACCTAGACACAAGTCTTCATCTTCTTGAAGTCTTCTCATCTTCTTGACTTGGTCCAAACTCGATCCAAAAGCTAGACTCCTCTTGAGTACTTGATGTGGTCTTGATGCACAAGCTCTTGAATCAAACCGTGCTAGCTCCAAAACTTGACTTTAAATCCTTTGTTGAAGCTACACACCTACTAAGATCTTGATCATGAATCTGAAACTAATTAAACACAAGATCATTAGTACTATAACTACATGAGTTGATCATCATCAAAACTAGAGTGATAGGCCTTTGGGCTAATAGGTGTTACATCCGGTGGAGTCTTCACTGATACTGAACCAACTGGAGATGGTGGAGTAGCATCAACCTCCACCCGCTGCGATACTTCCTTGGTCTCCGTCCTCTCCACCTGCTGAGAGACAGTAGACTTCAACACTGATGTCTCATCAAACATGATATGCCGACTCAACACGATCTTCTTATTTTCAGGGTCCCATAACCTGTAGCCTTTTATATTTCTCTTAATAACGAAAAACACAAACTTCTTTACTCACAAATTCACCATGCCATCTTTGGCACTGAAGTAGGTTGGACTTCTAAATTCCTGTAACAAACCATGATCTTGAGCAGCTTTCCCAGACCAAATTTTCAATAGAGTTTTGCCTCTTATCGTGGTCAATCAATTTATAAGATGGCTGGCATACACAATCGCCTCAAGCCAAAATGATTTGTCTAATCTTGCATTAGACAACAACAAGCATCGAACCTTCTCCAGTAAGGAATGGTTTATTTCCTTAACCAACCCATGTATACCTTCTGTGAAGTGAGTGCAAATACCAGTGTTCTGGCCAAATCGTAGGAATTGGTTCATGTCTCTTTCAACGTTATCAATCTGTAGCTCCTTGATCTTCCTACTTGTCTGCTTCTCCATTCTTCCTTTTCACTTCACCAACATATCTAGGGCTTCACACCTTTGTCTCATGGGATATATCCAACAATGCCTAAATAAATTATCAATAAAAGAGACAAAATACCTATGACCTCTAAGCAATGTAGTTTTAGCTGGTCCCCAAACGCTTACATGAGCACAATCAGGCAGACCTTCTGAGCGGTGAGTACTGGTGCTGAATTTCACCTTCTTCTTGTCCAGAACGCTATGTTCACCCTTCAAGTTATAGGTAGCAGCACCTTCTAATGATCCCTTCTTTGGAAGAGCTTGCAAAAACTTTTCACCTCCTTGTCCGACCTTCACTTGCCAGACCTTTGTACAATCATCATCTGAAGAACTAGAAGTCTCTACCTGACCTGCAACCGTACTACCCTTTAAGTAGTAGAGATTGTTCCGACGGATGCCTTCATCACCACCATTGAGCCTTTGATCATCTTGAGAACACCATCTCGTATAGATATCACAAGACCCAATGCTTGCAAAGTACCAACAGAGATAAGATTCCTCTTGAGTTGAGATACATACCTCACCTCTTCAGTTCTCATACTATCCCATCAACCATCTTGACTCGGACTATACCTATCCCTTCTATATTACATGGATGATCATCACCCATGACCGTGTAATATCCATCTAGCTTCTCAAAGCTAGAAAATCAGGCACTATTCGGTAGGTGGCTCCGGTATCCAAGATCCACTCAATATTATCTGAGTAATCAACAGTAGGAGTAGTAACTGAGAGAGAGAATACTGATGAGTCTGAATCTGATCCATCCGCCTGTGCGAGATTCGCCTCGGTCTTTGACTCCATCTTCTTACCTTTGGCCTTCGGGCAATCAACTTTCTAGTGCCCTAGCTCCTTACACATGACGCACTGATTCCTTTTCAGATCTCTGAAGCCTGATCTGGACTTTGATCTTCCCTGATCATATTTTCCCTTCCTATTAGAACTCCTGCCTCTTACTGTCAATGTCTCTGTTGTTGTGTTCCCCAAAGAAGACAGTCTATCCTGTCTCCTTATTTTATAACTCATAAGAGCAGCAAACACCTCACTATAGTTAAGAGATTTTCTTTTATTGATCAATGTAAGAGTGAAGGTCACATACTCTTTCTTAGGAAGAGAATTCAATAGGATTACCGCCTTATTTTCTTCATTGATCTCCTCATCCATATTAACTAGATCTGTAAGAAGCTTCATGTAGCGATTCAAGTATTCATTGATGAAGCATCCTATTTGCATCCAAAATTATAAAGCTTACTCTTCAACTGCAACCGCGATTCTATGCTTTTCGTCAAATACTTCTTCTCCAGGATCTCCCACAGCTGCCTCGCAGTTGTTTCATGCAACACATAATACTTGATGTCTTGTGTCAAAGAAGACCTGATAAAGTCACACGCCGTTCTGTTCATCTTGCCCCAATCTTCTTCAGTTGTTGATACGCGATTCTTCTCTAACCGTAGAGTGTCCTCGAGGTTTGATGCCGTCAGCGCATCCATCACCTCACACCTCCACATATCAAAGTTATTCGCGCTATTGAACTTCACCACATCAACCTCTGTGAATGTGGATTCATGAATTTTCTCGATGACGTACCTTCTCCAGCCATCTTCTCAACTGATTCCTTAAGGCAATGCGAAAACAAACGGAGTTAGATAAAACAAACTGGATAAAGATAGAATCTTTACCTCCACGCGAAACTCTCGAAGAGTTTCTGAAGCAATCTACTCTTCCAAATTGATTCCTCGAGCAATCTACATGCTGTTTTGAGATCGACACACGATCCCACAAACAACAACTGATGCCTTCGGAATCAACACGCATCCCACGACTAACCTGGGATGCTCTGATACTAATTGTTGTGCGCATGACAACAACCTCTCTGAGGAATCCACCAACCAGGCAGAGACTGATGCAGTCGGAGACGTACCCAACACGACAAGAACAGAGAAATAATAGAGAAAAACAATCAACACAGTATTTAACGAGGTTCGGCAACGTGCCTACATCCTCGGGGCAAGGGAGAGAGAGATTTTATTGATTCAACAATCAATACAAACTAATACAAGAGGGATACTTGAGGGAACTTTCAGGGACTCAATACATGAGGGCTCTAGCCCTTATTTATAACCACAGAGTCCCTACATTTTAGGAAACCCCGATTTGATTCGATCCCAAACAGAAAAGGAATCCGAATTCCAAAAGGAAAGAAAAACACGGCTATTGGTCGACCGGACCCAAACAGAGAGCAGCCTGCTTTCAGTCGGTCGACCATGTGGTTGACCGCTCCTTTCTACGGTCGACCGGGCGGTCGACCGGGCGATTCCTGTGCATGTCGTGCATACCGGTCGACTGCCCAGTCGACTGGCCCCTCCTCCGGTGGACCGGGTGGTCGACCGAGGTCATTCTAGGCATGCTACATGTGTCGTTTCTCGCTCCTTTGTCTTTCGATCTCTGTGCTATCTTCCGATCTCATCTATCTCCTCTCTCTCTACAAAAGTTTACTATCAAAGAATGAAATTATGTGAAGAAGAGGGAAAGGCATACGGTAGAACAAAAATCAAACTTTTTTCAATCTTTTTTCTCTACGATTCACATATAAAAGTTTGAATCTCAATTTTCTATTCGTAGTTGCACAAATCCTCAAAAAACTCTCGGCCGCATTCAACCCTCAAAATCAGGTAGGGTTGGTTATAGGCAGAACCGTGTCGTGGTTAGTCAAACCCAGACCCTACTCACGTAAAAACACTTAGGCAAAGCGCCATCCATAGAGTATGTACTTAGATCTATAAGCTCGTATACTAATCTACTGGATACTACGCCGGCCCACGTGTCGTATTGGGCCGGTGTGCTTGAATCGTGTTGGTTCGTTCGCATCGAAATTGGACTCCCTATTTTGGTCTATTTTATGCTTACTCATACCTACTTCATACATTTTGTGTCTAATGGTTTCTAAAACAATTGATTTAATAATTTATTATACAAATTCATATATGAAAACTAATAGGCTTAAAATATAACTACTTAAAAATATTAGCAAGTAATTGAAAAAAAAAAATCACATATTAAACTATCTTCTAATATCATCAATGAAACTCATTTTTAACCTTATCTAACAAACAATTATAAAGCCAAGGTTAACTATTGGTAAAGAAAAAAACTATTGCATCCCTCCATCGTGCTCAATATTCAATAGAGTTAGTAAATCTAAGAATTGGGAAAAGAGTGGGTTCGATGTCGATCGATAGAAGAGATCTAGGGTTTCAACAGTGAACTTGAGACATGTTTTGTTAAATTATCAGAATTAGTATCAATGCCTAATATGAGATCAAATATCATTAATGATTGGGATTGTTTTGATATAACTTAAACTGAAAAGAGAATTTAATTAAGAGTTAAAAGCTCTTAATTGGGTCAACCCATTGTGCTCGCCTAGTAAAGCTCCATTTGTGCCTTCACTAGGCGTGTCAAGGCGAGTCCAAGCGCGGCGTGAAACTATATGAACCGCAAAAACTTTTCACCACAGAATGTCTCACTTAAAAAAACCATGCTTCAACTTAACGGATTCAAATTTCAGGGATGACTATTTATATGCATCATCAGAACTAATTCACACTAGGTCCCCTTGCCCCAACTCTACAACTCAGGGAGAGTTCACAAATCAACTCACTTGCAATGAGGAAGTCATAAGCTCAAAGAATACATTCGACCCCTGAGCATACTGTAGAGGTAAACTATTTACGTGCATAGAAATCTTTTCGTTTACTTTTTCTTTTTCTTTTTCTTTTTTTCTTTTACACCCTAGAGAGAAAAGAAGATAGAAGATATCTCCAATATAATCATTTGAAACCAGCCAGACAAAGAACAAAAAAAAGTGGGGAAGGGGGGGGGGGGGGCTGACGGTCAGAGATGGCTGGATTTTTCCCACAGTTATGGTAGTAGAGAAAAGCCATGAATTCAGTGTTGGGGGATCTGGTAACGGGTTGACCTGATCAGCGTTGTAGGTACTCGGCGGTGGTTGGCCGATGGCCGATGTTGAGATGCAAATGCTGCAAGTGCAGTGAAGGGGTGCCATGTCTTCGGTGGTGGGGGCTGGGATGTGAGCTGACCAATTCAAAATTGCAGAAATTGTGACTGGCCAAGGGATGGCTAGTGTTGAGCTGTGGATGCCACAAGTACGATAAAAGGGGAAAACCACATCTTTTAGTGTGGCGGATTTATTCACGGGGTGATCGGATTAAGTTATAGATGTCGTGATGATACTAGCTGGAGAACTGGCCAAGGGATGGGCAAGTCCGAGCAACAAACGACACAACTTGGAGGGGAGAGGCCGCCGCTGAGAAGTATTCCGGTGGCTTCATTTTTTGTTTTTTGTTTTTATTTTTTTTAGAAGGAGCAAATTATGTATGAGTGTTTTTATACATATTTGTCTCTTTCTATCCGAGAGATGTTTCCTTAAATTCTTATAATGAAACGTTGCCCGGGGTTGTTTACCTCACGATTTTATCTAAACAAAAAAAAAAAAAAAAGATACAAAAAAAGTGTGCATGAGTGGTAACAATATCATACATAAAAATATTGCACATTAATTACACAGACCACCCACCTATTTGCTACCAAAAAAACTTATGATCAACGGAAGACGCAATATGTTTTTTTTAGTATAAGCGTAAATGTAATAAGAATTTAAGTGTGGGCGTAAATATAATATGCCAAGTTAGGAAAAAAAGAAAAAAATAATGATGCACCCACTAAAACTTGAGCTTGTGATCTCCAATAACTTAAATTTATAAGTTACCACTTAAGATAGAGCTTAAAAATCTCTTTATGCTAGTAAAAATAATCTTAAAAAAAGAGATTATATATAAAAAAGTTACAAACTGTGTTATTATTCTATTATTTTATAAAATCTAGTATGAATGTACACACACACTGGACTGTATGTGGGTCCGCCCTACTTATGACTCCTTGGCCATCCTCCGCACAAGCGGTCACCCAAACCCAACCATCATAATTAATTATTAAACAAACTCAAATCTCTCACAAGGCATCTGAAAGAAGTCAAGTCGCCGAAGTGTCTACTTCCAAGTTTTCATGGGCCTCCAACTTCCTCACTTGTCCGCAGTGTACCAAAGCCATGAGCACATCTCCCTTTCCTCTCCCCATAACTGGGCCTCCATGTCCCAATCCAACAGCTTCTCAACTTGCTCACAAGAAGAAGAAGGGCAAAACCCTGCCCCCTCTTCCTTTTGTGGGCCCCACCTGGCCAACAATCTTTCAAGTCAGGGGCCCCACATCCCACAATATCCTCATAGCTGGCAGAAAACAAGTCATCAGCTGGGCCCCTCATCCCCCAATCTGGGCTCATCAGCGGTGGGACTGAGCTCAAGGCCTCACCTGGCCACATATCCTGGTCAAGGTCATCAAATGTTGTTGTCACACTTGGTGCAGTACTCGGTTGGTGGGGTTGCCTAAGGTCAGGTCGCTGTCCTCCTCTTCAGTGCTGCACCTGTCATGATTCCCCTTCTGTTTGATATCCTTCTCCTTCGCATCGGTGGCGGCGGAGTTCTTCTCCATGGCCGAGGGGCTCGTCCGGCCACCCCGGCCCTTGCCCCTGCCGGGGACCTTGTCGAGCACCATCGTGACGATCTCGTTCTCGCTGCCGATCTTTCGGAATCTGTGAATCCTCCTGCTGAGGTGTGAGTTCCAGTAGTTCTTGATCTCGTTGTCTGTTCTCCCTGGAAGGTGTCCCGCTATCACTGACCACCTCCACGATTTACGCAAAAAAAATATACTTCATGGTATTGATAATAAAGTGAAAAATTATATTGTTACATAACTCGCAGACAGTATTTTTTTTTGGTGCTTCGTCTTGTAGCTGACAACACAGTTTATACTTAATAAGTTGATTATGCATGCTGATCAACTTGACTTATGAATTGAGATCTTTCGCGTGATACCAAGGGTTGTTTGGTTGTAAAAAAAAAACTATGTGGGAAATTATGAAACCACGGGTTCTTTTAGAATTTATTTGACAGGGCTCGTGAACCGTATACAATTCAGAGTGGATCGGTCTCTTACGGTTTCGCTTGCGAGAAGACGTAAACTGATTGAAAACATGATGCTGTAAGGCTCGCTATCAAGTTTTTTCCTAAAAAATTACATTTGTTGGGCTTAACAAAAAAATTTTCAAAATATTTTCTGAACTAAACGGGTTCTAAACTGAAACTGTAGCATCGCCTAGACAAGATAGCTTGATATGCCTCGTTGTATTGTCCAAAGAAAATCTTTGACGTGGCTCGAATGGCCGAACATTGAACACGTAAAAATAAAATATGAAGTAAATCGAAAAAAATAGGTCACATGAGTTATGTAAAAAGAGAGGCAAGTTTTGGGGCATTCATCTACTTTATATCTTTATATAATAAGTACGAACATTTCACTTGAACTCATCAGTCTTGCAACATGACGTTCAACTTCAAATCTAAAAGATTTCTTTGCTTTTCAACTTTCTTTCATTGTGAACTAATCTTTTGGGAAAAAGAAAAAAATATCCATAAAACAAGCTAAAAAGAGAGAGAAATCATATGGTATTTTTGGAAAATATTTCATTATTATTCTATGGACATATTAAGCGTCCGACAATTTACTTTCCAAAATTTTTAATTTCTCTGGTTTTTCATAAAATCCTGAAGGTTTTTTCTAACGTCTCTTTTTTTTTTTCTCTCCATGCTCCACCTATCCGGTTGGCTCGTTCTCTTAATATATAAGACGTACGGTGTCAAGTGTCTCTGTGTACTCGATCTCTTAATATATAAGACATAATATATAAAACGTACGGTGTAACGTGTCTCTGTGTACTCGATCTCTTAATATATAGGACATAATATATAAGATGTACGGTGTCATGTGCCTCTGTGTACTCAATCTTTTAATATATAAGACGTACGGTGTTATGTGTCTCTGAGTGCGTAGAGAGAGAGACTTGTGTCATTCTGAAAAGATTCATAGTCGAATCTTCCTTACTCAAATACAATTCTACGATATCGGATGCAAGATTCATTTTATTGAGGTTAATGTACATTATTTTAAGTAACTAAAAATAAAAAACATGTACTTTGCATATTTTTTACTCATCCATTAAGTAGGCGCAAAATGAATGGCAGAGAATGATCCTTAGGCTTTTTTTTATTCTAATTTAGTGTAAGTTTTCATTTTTATGTAATTTTTATTTCTTTGTAAACATAGGTTAGATAGAGATTCACTTAAGTAAGAGAGAGATTTATGTTGAAAGTGACACCGATGTAATCTTCCTCATTTCTTTCATCATTTCTCTATGTAATCAAAAGTTCGAATTTTTATGTTCTTCTTTGTTTTCGTGTTCTTCTCCTTTCTACTTTTTCTCTTTTGATTTTGATGATAATCCTAGTGAGTCGAATAGCATCGATATTGTCTTGCCTTAGCGAGTGCCATCGATAATTCATGACGATGTATTCCTCCCTATGTTTGTATCATTTCATACTTGCTCAAAAAAGTCTTGATGATGTAATGTGAATTGAGACTGAGTTTAATCTTATGAGTTATGCGTTGATCGCCTCTAGATCAAGGTAAACATACAACGAATTCAAGGTAAGTCATCAACCAAAGGAGGTAGGTATTTCTTTTATGTTTTCTTCCTTTCTTTTAATCCATTAGTTTAGATCACCTCTAATCACAACTCTCTTTTTTCACTCTTTTTATTTCTTTTTTTAACTTAGTTTTCTATTTTTAAAATCACCATTTATTCATTCTATCACTTTCTTCTTTACTTAACATAACTTTTTTCTCTTTTCTTTCTAAAAACAAAGAAGAATTTTAATCATTTTTAGTGAACTAAAAGAAAACTTATTAAAAGCTTTCATAGCTACTCCTTCTTTGTGGATCACGACCTGCATAGCCACTTATTATAGCGGTAGTATTGAGTACCTAGTACTATCAATTATTAATTATGAAACTCTGTATTTTTCTGTGCAGGTAAAACCTCAGTCAAATATTCATCATACTTTTTTATTTTATTTACTTTAAATAATGTAGATCAACTTCAATGGAATGGATCTTGCATTCGGATGTTGTAGGGTTGTATTCGGAATTTCGCTTTTCAGGATATTTCGCAATTTGAAATATTCCCTAGTTAATTAGTGGCACTCAGTCGCAGCAACAGAAGCAGTACAATAGTTTTTTTTGCTAGTCAACCACGACTCCAAGGGGGCTGAAATAATTCAAAACAGTATGTCCATAAGAGGCTTCGAACTCAAGACCACAGAGCGAGGAGCCCAGTGGACTGGGCGGAAAGCACTGGACAGGAGCAGTACAGTAGTTAACATGGGCTTAAAGCACGAGAACTCATGAAAGCAAGAGAAATTGATTAATAGTGATCGATTTTGTAGTTAACAAAGAAAGAAATTTGTATTACCTGTTTCCAAGAGTTGTATGCATCTTGATGATGACTTGCTCCTCCTCTCTAGTGATGTTGCCCCTCTTGAGGTCAGCTCTCAAGTAGTTTATCCACCTCAGCCTGCAGCTCTTCCCACATCTTAACAATCCTTCAACAAAAAACAAAATACAAAACAAAAAGGAAGAAAAGTTAATAACTCTTGAACAAATTTAACTCAAGTGGGCCCGAGATGGAGAGTAGGAAAAAGAGAAAAACTGGTCCAAGATGGAATCTCATCTTCTTTCTAGAAGAGTAGTTATCTGTTTCTTTCCGCCTAGAACAAAGTAGCGCTGTACTCATGGTTATATTTCACTCTTTTTGTTGCGTGTTATGAAAGGTTGTTTGTTTGTCTTGAAAATGAGTAAAAATTGGCTTTTTTTTATTCTGATACCTTAGTCACACAAGGTTTTTTTCACTTCTGTTCTATTTATTTGTTGAGAAACTAAGAAGAAAAAATATTTGAAGTCACGTGAAATCTCAATTATTCAACAGTATCAAATTTTTGAGCTAAAAGCTCGATAAACACTCCAAAATTGACTGCCGACCTCACAGACTTTTCTATTCTTTTGTTTTCGAACAGTCGAACAGTGGCTATGTTATAAAGAGAATGCAAACAAAAGCTCTTTGCTTTTCTCGCTCAAATGTGTGTAAAAAATGATCACATCAAATTATCTAATGCGTTTGGTATACATGCATCCAAATTAGTGACGGGTGTGATACAATGAAGACTATATTTTGGCACCAAGCACTTGCAAGAAAAGTTAGAATAAGAATTTAAATTGAAAATTGTTGAACATTATAGACTATGGTGCAAAGGTCAGTTAAATCAATGTTGCCAGCATAAGTCCAAGCAAATTTCCAGCATCTACATATATTTGTATATCTACCTGCATTCTTGGGCAAAGATTTCCAAGACCCTTCACCATGGGCAGTGATGTAGTTGAGCAGCTTCTCATCCTCCTCTGCTGTCCAGCTCCCTTTCTTCAAGCCCACCTTCTCACAACAAGGAGCCCTCCCCATGCTTCACACACACACACACACACACACACAGAGAGAGAGAGAGAGAGAGAGAGAGAGAGAGAGAGAGAGAGAGAGAGAGAGAGGAGGGAGTGTACTTGCTGTAGTTGCTATTGGTGACTTTAATATATGCATTCATGTGTGCATACACACGTGGATCAAAGACAGGGGTCTCTAGGAGATGTTTCAAGAGGATGCCTAGTTTGGGAAAAATTGAAGTGGGATGGCGTGGGGTGGCGTGGGGGGTAGGGTTTGGGAAAGGGCGGATTTGTGGGGGCGTGGGAGGTGGGACACGTGTTGCTATTACCCACCTCACGGCTATGAGATCATTGGCGGCTCCTCCGTTCAACCCATCAACGCTCTTACTCTGCACCGACAAATTAGCTCCATTTTTTAATTTATTCATTTATTTGCTATGTACGTATATGTACACACGCAGACACGCATGCAGGGGTCCGACTGTGGCCTGTTTGGATGCTGCAAGTGATTGTAAGCGGTAAGTTTTTTTTACACAAATAAATTTATGATATTTGATATATAATGTAAAATTATAAGGAAATATTTTGTGTTTTACGATATTTTATTGATAATGTGTAAGTTGGAAGTAGAAAAATCGATCACAAAACTAAATGTTTGGTGATTTAAACATATTAAATATAAAAGTAGTAAAATAACAAAAAATAATATTAAATATATTAAATATTTAAAATAAATAATAAAATTAGTAAATATTGAAAATAATAACATATTAATATTAAAAAATAGAAAAAATATTACATTACTACAATATTAATAGTAATCTAATATTAATTATTAAAAATATTAAATATTGCAATCTAATATTAAATTTTATTAAATTCAATAATTAAAAATATTAGATTTCAAAATTTAAAAATTAATTTAATAATAAAATATTAATAATTTTATATTAAATATTACTAATCTAATAATAAAAACTATTTTAATAATAAAAATTGTTACAATAGATAATAAAAATTTAATCTAATAATTAAAAAATCTCATAATAAAAAGATTAGTCTAATAATTAAAAATATTAATTTAATTACAATTAACTGTCTACAATACAGATTTGCATGGCAAAAAAATTAACTGTTTGTATTGCAAGTGGAATCTAAGTGAGATTTGCATGACCACAAAAATAACTGTTTATGTTGCAAGTAAACTGTAAGTGCATTTTACGACTTACGACCTCAAATAAATATCGTAAGTGATTTTGTTGCAATTGTATTTTATCACTTACAGGTCAATTAAGAGAAACAAGCATGCTCTAAATATACATTTCTGTACTTTTATCTGAGGGTTTTAGTCAACATGAGTAGGGTGGAATCGAACAGAATTCGAATCGAATACTAACGTGTTCGTATTTGATTTGGTTTAAAATCTTCGAATTCGAATACGAATTCAAATAGGTGCATTATCGTCCGAATTCGAATTCGATTTTCCTCCTCCGAGTCCAAATCGAATTCGAATTTTCACGAATATTAAAATATTCTTACATATTCTTGCATTTGTGTATTTAAAATTTGAATAGTTGAAAATTATTTAATTAAGAAGTATTTTTTATTTACTTCAATTTTATTGGCAAAATTGTATTTTATTTGAGAATTACATATTTCATACGTGAGAGAGAGAGAGAGCTAAAAGAGATCGTTTAAATTAGATTTAGGGTTAGATTAATGCCTGACTTTTCAGCTTCACATAAATATTTTACATAAGGCTTTTTTAAAATTTAATAATTATAAAACATCACGGGTAAAATGCAAGAATATGTATGTATGTAATATTATATTTTATAAATAGTTAAGTACATATCTATTGAACGAATAGTACAACATACTAACGAACGAATCGAATATTACACTGCTCATATTGATTCGTTTAAATTATGAATGATAAAAAATATTTGTTTACATTTAAATAGACAGCTGAATCGAATCCGATCAAATAACTAGGTGAATAATTAATGAACTATTTATTAATTATTTGGTTCGTACCTCTAGACATGGGGGCTAACATGAACATAAGCAAATAACATTCTGTTGTGTAACAAGCGGAGAGTCAAATCACTTACGACAAGACTGTTTTTGCAGTTGCAGCCAACGTGACGCTCTGTTGGTGCATAGATTTTGTATTCTTTGAATCGCATTGTTCTCCCTAAATATACCATTTTTCCTGGTAATTGAGTTGTTTTTTTTGTAAGAATTAAATAAACTTTAATGCGGATAAATAGCCATGGATCTAGAATCAATCATCTCAAGAAATCAAATACATAATTAAATCAATACTAAATTCTCCATACCTGAAGCCATTGATGAACTGAAGAGAGTAGATGGATGAAGACTTTGATCCTTTCTTTAATCCTGCAAGAACCCTAATGCAGACCCTTCTTCTCTCTGTCTCCTTTTCTTTTCACAATCTTGCAATTCTGATGGATTCAATTATTGCTCACAATAATGAGCCTAGGTTATATTCTTTTCAGGAGGAGAGAAGAGGGTCCAACATTTACTAAAATAACCTTGAGATAAAACCACCCATCATAGTTCCTTTATACCTCATGTGATTATTAACATATATATAAATGTAACTTTGATATGGGCATCTTTAATATCAGTTAACTTTAATTAGGAATCCAATTAATTAACCAAGGTTATTGGTCCATCTTTAATGTGAGATTAACATTCTCCCACTTGGACCATTAACCGATTAGGTTAAAATTTTAGAAAACAAATAAAAGAAAAGACTCATTTTAAATCATTTTGACTCCATTGAATTCCATACTGAAAAACCTTGACACGTGATCACGAATTTTAAAAACAACAACTGATAAGCCCAAATTATGAAATACTGTAATACTGCAATTAGCTTGGACCACCAATGCGAGTCATAGCGGTTATACAACATCTATGTCATACTCCCTTCTATGTACCACAACATTGATAACCCTTACTAATTGAGTCCATAACCAAAATGACCCCTGTAATTGTCTTATTAAGACTTTTCCTGTTTAACAAACATCCATACATAATATGTGCACACATAATTGGATAACAGGAAACACAGAAAACAACTTTTATTGCGCAATATTGTCAATTACATAAGTACAAAAAAAAACATACATTTACAGATTGCTCAAAAGACCCATTCTAACAACATGTTCCTTGAATGTCTTTGGAGGCAATCCCTTTGTCATTGGATCAGCAACCATTAAAGTGGTACTTATACTTACAATGACACTTTCTGTTTCTGAACTCTTTCTCTAACCACCAAGTACTTAAGTTCCATGTGTCTGGAACCATTAGAGTACTTTCCATTCTTAGAGAAGAAAACGGCTGCTGTATTATCACAAAATATCTTCAGCGGTCTGGCAATAGAGTCAACTACACCAAGTGCTGAGATAAAATTCCGTAACCAAAATGCATGATTCGAGGCTTCAAAACAAGCTATGAACTCAGCCTCCATCGTGGATGAAGCAGTGATAGACTGCTTTACACTCTTCCACGAGATTGCCCTACCTGCTAGCAAGAATATGAAGCCTGAAGTAGACTTCCTGCTATCTGGGCAACCAGCAAAATCTGAGTCCGAATAGCCTATCACTTCCAACTGATCTGATCTCCTATATGTGAGCATATGGTCCTTCGTCCCTTGAAGATACCGCATAACCTTCTTAACTAATTTCCAGTGCTCCATTCCTGGATTGCTCTGGTATCTTCCAACATCCCAACAGCAAAACTGATATCTGGCCTGGTACAAGTGTGTGCATACATCAAGCTCCCAACTGCTGACGCATAAGGAACTTTCTGCATTTGACCCTTTTCTAAGTCATTTCTAGGACACTGACTCCCACTTAATTTGTCACCCTTCATTATGGGTGCACAACTGGTTGAACATAATTCCATATGAAATCTTTCCAAGACTCGATTGATATACCCTTTCTGAGACAATCCTAGCAATCCTCGAGATCTATCCCTGAAGATCTCTATGCCAATAACATAAGTTGCCTCACCCATATCAACCATCTGAAAGTTCTTGGTAAGATAGCTTTTAGTTTCATACAGTAATCCAATATCACTATTGGCTAACAAGATATCATCCACATACAGAACCAGAAAAATAAACTTGCTCCCACTGATCTTCAGATATATACACTGATCAACAGTGTTTTCTGTAAATCCGAAAGAGGTAATGGTATCATTGAACTTTATATACCATTGCCTGGAAGCTTGTTAAGTCCGTATATGGATTTTTTTAATTTGCAAGCCAAGTGTTCTTTTCCTTCATTTGCGAACCCTTCAGGTTGCTCCATGTAAATTTCCTCATCCAAATCTCCATTCAGAAAAGTTGTTTTCACATCCATTTGATGTAACTCCAAATCATAATGAGCTACAAGGGCCATAATGATTCTAAGAGAGTCCTTCTTTGATACTGGAGAGAAGGTTTCTCTATAGTCAATGCCTTCTTTCTGAGTGAAACCTTTAACCACAAGTCTGGCCTTATATTGTTCGATATTGCCTTTAGAGTCGCGCTTGGTCTTAAAGACCCATTTACACCCGACTTTCTTACAGTTATCAGGCAATTCGACCATATCCCAAACTTTGTTATGGTCCATAGATTTCAACTCTTCATTCATAGCATCAACCCATTTACTAGAATCATTGCATTTTATGGCTTGTGAAAATGAAACTGGATCTTTATTAATCCCAATATCATAATCAGATTCCTGTAGATACACCACATAATCATCTGAAATGGCAGATCTTCTTTCCCTTTGAGATCTCCTCAAAGCTGCCGGTTGTGGTGGTTCTACTACATTTTCAATGGCAATATCCTCATGGAGTGGTGAACCAACACCATTATGTTGTTCTGGTATCTCAGCATGATGATCAAGTTGAGGGACAACAATTTCTCTTGAAGGAAAGGGTATTGGGATATTTACCCTTACCTCCTCAAGATCTACCTTTCTTAGTTCATCACTCCCACTAATTTCGTCATTCTCAAGGAATCTGACATTACCAGTTTCAACAATTCTTGTACTATGGTTAGGACAATAAAATTTGTACCCTTAGACTTTTCTGGATAACCAACGAAATACCCAGATATAGTTCTTGAATCTAATTTCTTTCTTGTGGATTATATATTCTAGCCTCTGCTGGACAACCCCAAACACGTAAATGTCTTAAACTAGGTTTCCTACCAGTCCACAACTCGAAAGGAGTTGTTGGGACTGCCTTACTAGGAACCCTGTTCAAGATATACATAGCAGTCTTTAAGGCTTCATTCCACAATGAATTAGGTACATTAGAGAAGCTCATCATGCTCCTAACCATATCCATAAGCGTTCGGCTTCGCCTTTCAGCAACACCATTCTGCTGAGGCATACCTGGCATTGTGTATGAGCACAAATACCATGCTTTTCTAGAAATTGGCAAATGGGCCAGGATGTTGTCCTGACTCATCATATCTACCATAAAATTCACCACCTCGATCTGATCTTATGATTTTAACTTTTCTATCTAATTGTCTCTCGACTTCTGTAATGAACACCTCAAGGATGTCAACAGCCTGAGACTTTTCATGAATTAGATACACATAACCATAACGTGACAGATCATCTATAAAGGTAATGAAGTATCTCTCTCCCGTAAAACATGGAATGGAGAGTGGTCCGCAAATATCTGTATGAATTATTTCAAGAAGCTCTTTACTTCTTGTGGCACCTTTCTTGGTGTGTTTGGTTTGCTTTCCTTTTATGCAATCCACACACACACCAAAATCAGTGAAGTCTAGGTTATCCAAAATCCCATTCTTCACTAATCTTTCAATTCTATCCCTGGAGATATGCCCAGTCGTCTATGCCACAAGATAGAGGAATTTTCATTAATTAAGCCACGTTTAATACCAACATTCGAATGCAGAGATAAAAGAGATTGTGCAAACTCATCATTCAATGAAATTTTATATAAACCATCACATAAAATTCCGTGTCCAACCGATATTGAATTATACATTAAACTGAGTTTTTCATAACTGAATAAAACAGAATATCCAACAACATCTAATTTGGATAATGACATTAAGTTCCTAGAAATTGAAGGTACATAAAAGTGTCCTCAAGATTCATCTGATGACCCGTCTTCAAGAGTAGTCGGTAAGTACCAACAGCCTCGACCTCCACTTTAAGACGGTTCCCCATAAAGACAAATCTCTCACTTTCCTTCAGTTTTCGGGTTGTCAGGAATCCCTGCATTGAATTAGTTATGTGAGTTGTGGCTCCAGAGTCAATCCACCAAGTATTAGAAGGAACTTCAGCAAGATTTGATTCATAACATACAAAAGAAAGATTCATACCTTTCTTTTCGAACCAAGCCTTCCTCTTGTTGCAGTCCTTCTTCACATGTCCTTTTCTGTCACAGAAGTAGCATTTGACAGTGAAAACCTTTCCATGACCTTGGTTACTTTCTCCACGGTCATTCCCTTTCTTTGATGGAAACCTCTTACCTCTTCCATATTTACCTTTCTTATGGATAGCTCCTTGAGTTACTGCCAACACTGAGTGATGCCCTTCTTGCCTCAGTCTCACTTCCTCTTGTACACACATACCAGTCAGCTCATTCAGATTCCACTTATCCTTATGAGTATTATAGTGGATCTTGAATGGCCCAAACTGAGAGGGAAGTGAGTTGAGGATGAACTGTACCAAGAAGGATTCATCCACTTTCATTCCCAGTGATCCTAACTTCGCAGCCTTATCAGTCATATTTAGAATGTGTTGTTGAACTCCTCTACTGCCATCAAATTTCATAGTAGTATCAGAGCAATGTAAGAATTAAATAAACTTAATGCGGATAAATAGCCATGGATCTAGAATCAATCATCTCAAGAAATCAAATACATAATTAAATCAATACTAAATTCTCCATACCTGAAGCCATTGATGAACTGAAGAGAGTAGATGGATGAAGACTTTGATCCTTCTCTTTAATCCTGCAAGAACCCTAATGCAGACCCTTCTTCTCTCTGTCTCCTTTTCTTTTCACAACCTTGCAATTCTGATGGATTCAATTATTGCTCACAAATAATGAGCCTAGGTTATATTCTTTTCAGGAGGAGAGAGAGGGTCCAACATTTACTAAAATAACCCTTGAGATAAAACCACCCATCATGGTTCCTTTATACCTCATGTGATTATTAACATATATATAAATGTAACTTTGATATGGGCATCTTTAATATCAGTTAACTTTAATTAGGAATCCAATTAATTAACCAAGGTTATTGGTCCATCTTTAATGTGAGATTAACATTTTTATCAATAAATACATATCTATATTTGTATTTGTATTCACGTGAATACAGTAAATATTATATCCAATAAGCATCTGGTCTTTTGCTTCCCCCATGTCTACATCCTAAGGGGCTAGGCCTGAGAAAGATG
The DNA here is from genome assembly GCA_038442645.1 of Agave tequilana. Classification (NCBI taxonomy): domain Eukaryota; kingdom Viridiplantae; phylum Streptophyta; class Magnoliopsida; order Asparagales; family Asparagaceae; genus Agave; species Agave tequilana. Next base: position 35,256 of record JAVJIF010005562.1, read on the forward strand.
CAATACAAGCTGATACGAAGAAAGGAAGGATAATTTGCATCTTCACCCAATACATGATCACAATGTCACAAGGATGAGCTGGCGGTTAATCGCATCCAAGAGACAGGCTCAACCAAATCCAATGGTAGCTTGAATCGCGTGGCAATATCTTGGCTTGATTCGTGGAGATCCAATCCAAACCATTTTGCCCCGTGATTGACTTGTTGACAAATTTTGATAGATCACAATTAATTTTGCTGAAAATCATGACTTCAATCATGTCAGAGTGTGTGTATATATATATGGGTTGTTTTTCATTGATTTGCAAAGAGGAAAATTTACATAAAAAAGATCGAGGAGCTAAATTACAAGTAATACAGAAGATTACAAGTAGATCTCCTCAGAGATTCTGGAGAAGTGTGCCGATAGGAGTCTGGTCAGCGCGCGACCACTTTGTCCCTTTGACGATGCGAGCGATGAGATTCCCTTCTCGCCTGGTTCGGGAATCAGAGAACGTTACTTCTCAAAACCGCCTTATCTTAGGAATTCCTTCTCGTCTGGTTTCGGAGATTCCTTGAGAAGAAGGAAGGTATTAGGGTATCAGCACCCTGATTAGAGAAGCAGCTCTTCTAAAAGTCTCTAAATTCAAGAGAATAGATCTCTGTTTGTACGCGCGGTGCGTCCTCTCGAGAAGTCTTGAAGAAGTCCTTGCGTGTGTAGAGCTCTCTTCTTCTGGAGTCCTTTCGCGTTGTTCTCTCTCCTTGTGCCCCTGGTGGGCTATTTATAGGGAGAGCAAGGGTATAATCGTCCCTTGAAAATATAGAAACAGATTGAATCAAATCTGTTTAAATATGGAAAGTAGCCTTGCTGCGAGGCTAGGATCGGCTTCTGCGAAGCCAGAAGTGGCAGGTCGGTTGATCCTCTTGATCTGTTTTGATCCTTTCCATATCGTTGGAGGATTTCTCCTGATCCTCTTACTCATTTTAGAAGAGTCAAGAGATTATGGCAATCAACTGCCAAATTTGATCCCAGATCTGATCTTGATTATATTTGGTCTTGATTCGATCAGATTGATCTCATCCTGAGATTTAAATGGTCAATAGGTTGACCATAGCAGACCTGCAGCGGTGCTGCCCGCATTGAGCTCACAGCGGAGCTGGATGGCGCATGTGACGAAGTCGGAGGATAGCCCTTCGGCGGAGCTAGATATCGTCTATGGCGAAGTTAGAAGACAGCTCTTCAGCGGAGCTAGATGTCGTCTGTGGCGAAGTTACCGAACATCCTTCTGCGCGGTTGCGTGTGGCTTCAAGCGAAGCTAACTCTCTGCGGAGTAAACTTGAGCAGTTCAGGCGAAACTATGAGTTAGCTTCCTGACGGAGCTGTGAATGGCTTCAAGGCGAAGTTAGGTGATCCTAGCCTCTCAAGCGAGGCTATCCCTTTGGGCTCATGCGATGCTAAGTGCTAGCATCTTAGACCTGCTGAGGTCTGTTTAGAGGCAATTCCGGCTTACTGTCTACTTCATTAGATCAGTAGAGTCCAAGTTGCTTCCTCGTCCCTCGAAGATGGGTGGAAACTAGTCGTCGGCTTATCTATTACTTATCTTTTGTAGATGTCAACAAGTACAGAACTGGTCGTTAGCTTGTCTGTCACTTGTCTTTTGTAAATGTCAACAAGTTTAGACATTGTCAGAACCAATCAGCATATCTTTCACTTGTCTTTTGTAAATGTCAACAAGTTTAGACATTGTTCAGACCAATAAGAATCTTGTCTTTTTTAAGTGTCAACAAGACCCCCTTCAAAGTTTTCGAAAGTCTGCAATGGCTTAGACTTCGAAATACTTTGAATTTGCTTTGATCGGTGGTATGTGAAGTACGAACGTCGCCATGGTGGTTGAGTTTAGCTTCGCTTTTAATCCTGCTTTGGGATAGATTCGCCGAAGAATCGTGTAAATTCGCGACTCTGGGTTGCTTCACGTCTGGTAGCTCCGCGTCTGGGTAGCTCCGCGTCTGAGCTTCCGGAACAAGTTCGCTTTGGAATATCTTCCCTTTCCCGAGGCCACAGCCTTCTGCCAGTTACGAGAAGGATCGCTCCTTATTCGAGGTTATAATAAGCTCTTTTGCATTAATCGAGGGGAATTACTTCTCCTTTGTGCGTTTCCGAGGGAGAATATTCCCTTTTTCCAGGCTTAGTTAATGCCTTAATGAGGGAGATCATTTCTTCCTTGTACGGTTTCGAGGGAAACCATTCCCTTTTTCAAGGCTCAATTAATGCCTTAAATGCGCTCGCGCTTCCATGCTTGAAGCGGCAGCGCTCAGGCCATGAGGCCTATAAATAGGACACTTGAGGTCCTCTGAAGAGAAGCAGTCTGCTTTTCTCTTCTCTTCTCTTGGTTGAGAGAGATACTCAGATCTCTGAAACTAGTGGGGATGCCCACTCTGGTTATTACCCGGCCAAGGATCGGTAAGTCTCGGTCATCCAGAGACTTCGCCAATAGACTGATCACCTTTGGGGAGTTTAACTCCCTTAATTTAGCTTTAACAGCTGCCTCAGGGATTGATTTCCCTTGTCCTTTGTCTGTATTGGACTGATCTGTAGAGAAGGGTTTTAGCCTAGCTTCCAGCAAAGCTATCATTTTGACTTAGATCAAAGAAAGATCATTGCATGTTTGCTAAGTTCGCCACTTAGGAAAAATTGGGACTTAGTCTCTTTAAGGTCGAGACAGTCTTGCCATATAGGTGGGGCTAAGACTGCGTCCCTCAGGATCAGTCTGGCTTAGCCATATAGGCGATGTTGGCCCAAAGGCCTATCACTCTAGTTTTGATGATGATCAACTCATGTAGTTATATTTTCTAATGATCTTGTGTTTAATTAGTGACAGATTCTTTATCAAGATCTTAGTAGGTGTGAAGCTAGCACCGGTTGATTCACGAGCCTATGTATCAAGACCACATCTAGAGATGAGCTCGGTGGATTGCTTGTGGACCAAGTCAAGAAGATGAGAAGCCTTCAAGTGAAGACTTCAAGAGGATGAAGACTTGTGTCTAGGTATAAGATTTTTATTTGTTTTAGATAAAAATGTAAAGGATAGAATAGATTGGTGGATTGCTCAAGTCATATCACACACACACTCTTGAGATTTAATTGTCTTTTCATAAAAGAATTTTTAGTTAGAAAAGACTCTTCATTTTGGTAAAAAGGTTTTTCGTTGGACAAAATACATGTCTTGGTTTTTGATGTTACCTATATACATATCTTTCAAAACCAAGTTTAGTGCTTATGTCAAAAACTAGATATTTCATCTTGATTGTGTAGTGGATCATATCCATACACACTATGCTTTAAAGTATATCTTGTTTTTGTATTTGATGAAAATTTGGAAAAACATGTTGTTTTAGAAAAACAGTTTTTATTATGAGCCAATATTTCCAAGTTACAAAAAATAGTCAAATCTTTAATAACATGCCTTGATTTTGTGCAAGCATGTTTCTATATCATAAAACTATTTTTTGTAGAATTTCTAAGTATTTATGGGATTTTTATTAAGCCAAAAAGACCAATCTTTAATCCTAAAATTTTCAGGTTCTGGCAGTTCTGATTTTTCAGAACTGACAGTGGCCGGTCGACCGGGTCGGTCGACCGGACGTGCACAGACGTGCACGCCTGTGTGCACTGGAGAACGGTCGACCGTGACGGTCGACCGCTTCAGAGAGTCTGCTCTCTGGAAATTCCGGTCGACCGCCCGGTCGACCGACAGAGAAGTAATTCTCTGCTCCAGGTGCGCGGTCGACCGGGCCGGTAAACCGGAGGCTCCAACGGTCGGATTCTTGACCGTTGGCGGTCGACCGGACCGGTCGACCGGCAGCTCTGACAGAGCCCAACGGTCAGATTTTTCTGGCCTCTATAAAAGGGGGTTTTGTCATTGTTTTGGGCCAAGATTTTTGGAGACCTTAGAGCCTGTTTTCTCATATTCATTTCAGAGGTTTTCTCCACAAAAATAGTGAGCTAATACTTCTAATCAAAAGGGAAGATTTTATAAGAGTGTAAAAGTGATTTCTTGAGATTTTCACCAAAGATTCTTTCCTTGCTTTCTCACACAAACACTTGAGCATCCATTGAGCTATTCATCCTATAGGTGTTGTAGTGAGAGTTTTGGTAGGTGATCAAGTGTTTAGATCACCAAGATTTCATCTTGTACTTTGAGGAGACGGGCAAGTGTGCTCGTGGTTGTTTAGGGTTCGGGTGCGAACTCTTGTAGCTTGAGGTGCGGCCTCGTCGAGCCGGTGGGCTTGTGGTGTGTCAGGGACTTTGGGAGTCCGAGGGCTTGTAGGTGTTGCGGCACCAAGGAGAGATCCGGTTGGATCGTGCATAGTGGAAATCCTTCGTGTGTCGAAGGCGGGGATGTAGAGCAAGTGTGCTCGAACCTCGAAACAAACCCTTTGTGTTTGCGATTGCTCACTCTTGCTCTCTTACTCTTTTTGTCTCACTTATATCTTGCATTACTTTATAGGCTTTATCTCTTATATGCATGAAATACCTTTGTGCTCATAATTGCTATACTTGCTAGGGATTGTTATTAACACTAGTATTCAACCAAGAGAGCCAACGCGGCACCTCAACCCATTCAAGGGGAATCTAGAGGAGTTTGTCCAGAGCCTCGCAAGGGGAATTCGGCAACACTCTTGTGTTATACATAAGTGTTCAATTAAAAGAAGTTTAATTTGGTCAACTTAGTTTTAATTCCGCATTATTTGTTCATAAGTGACCATTAGATTAGCCATCACCTATTCACCCCCCTCTAGGTGATCTTACAATTCTGAAGCGGTCGACCGGCACGGTCGACCGTTCTCCAGTGCACACAGGCGTGCACGTCTGTGCACGTCCGGTCGACTGACCCGGTCGACCGGCCACTGTCAGTTCTGAAAAATCAGAACTGCCAGAACTGAAAATTTTGGGATTAAAGATTGGTCTTTTGGCTAATAAAAAATCCCATAAATACTTAGAAATTCTACAAAAAATAGTTTTATGATATAGAAACATGCTTGCACAAAATCAAGGCATGTTATTAAAGATTGGACTATTTTTTGTAACTTGAAAATATTGGCTCATAATAAAAATGTTTTTCTAAAACAACATGTTTTTCCAAATTTTCATCAAATACAAAAACAAGATATACTTTAAAGCATAGTGTGTATGGATATGATCCACTACACAATCACCACGAGCATACTTGCCCGTCTCCTCAAAGTACAAGATGAAATCTTGGTGATCTAAACACTTGATCACCTATCAAAACTCTCACTACAACACCTATAGGATGAATAGCTCAATGGATGCTCAAGTATTTGTGTGAGAAAGCAAGGAAAGAATCTTTGGTGAAAATCTCAAGAAATCACTTTACACTCTTATAAAATCTTCCCTTTTGATTGGAAGTATTAGCTCACTATTTTTGTGGAGAAAAACCTCTGAAATGAATATGAGAAAACAGGCTCTAAGGTCTCCAAAAATCTTGGCCCAAAACAATGACAAAACCCCCTTTTATAGAGGCCAGAAAAATCTGACCGTTGGGCTCTGTCAGAGCTGCCGGTCGACCGGTCCGGTCGACCGCCAACGGTCAAGAATCCGACCGTTGGAGCCTCCGGTCGACCGGCCCGATCGACCGCGCACCTGGAGCAGAGAATTACTTCTCTGTCGGTCGACCGGGGCGGTCGACCGGAATTTCCAGAGAGCAGACTCTCTGAAGCGGTCGACCGTCACGGTCGACCGTTCTCCAGTGCATACAGGCGTGCACGTCTGTGCACGTCCGGTCGACCGACCGGTCGACCGGCCACTGTCAGTTCTGAAAAATCAGAACTGCCAGAACCTGAAAATTTGGGGATAAAGATTGGTCTTTTTGGCTTAATAAAAAATCCCATAAATACTTAGAAATTCTACAAAAAATAGTTTATGATATAGAAACATGCTTGCACAAAATCAAGGCATGTTATTAAAGATTGACTATTTTTTGTAACTTGGAAATATTGGCTCATAATAAAAACTGTTTTCTGAAACAACATGTTTTTCCAAATTTTCATCAAATACAAAAAAAGATATACTTTAAAGCATAGTGTGTATGGATATGATCCACTACACAATCAAGATGAAATATCTAGTTTTTGACATAAAGCACTAAACTTGGTTTTGAAAGATATGTATATAGGTAACATCAAAAACCAAGACATGTATTTTGTCCAATGAAAAACCTTTTTACCAAAATGAAAGAGTCTTTTCTAACTAAAAATTCTTTTATGAAAAGACAACTAAATCTCAAGAGTGTGTGTGTGATATGACTTGAGCAATCCACCAATCTATTCTATCCTTTACATTTTTATCTAAAACAAATAAAAATCTTATACCTAGACACAAGTCTTCATCCTCTTGAAGTCTTCACTTGAAGGCTTCTCATCTTCTTGACTTGGTCCACAAGCAATCCACCGAGCTCATCTCTAGATGTGGTCTTGATACATAGGCTCGTGAATCAACGGTGCTAGCTTCACACCTACTAAGATCTTGATAAAGAATCTGTCACTAATTAAACACAAGATCATTAGAAAATATAACTACATGAGTTGATCATCATCAAAACTAGAGTGATAGCCCTTTGGGCCAACAATCTCCCCCTTTTTGATGATGACAAAACTCATGAAGTTATATATGCATGGATTAAAGTAAAGCTTCAAAGAAGCTCCCCCTTAACTCATGCATAGACAAAAGTAATAAGATATGGTAATGAAGCATATGACATGTATGCAAATGTAGGAGATAGAACATGTAATCATAGCATAAATCAAATCTTAAATCAAATCATAAATCAAATCTTTTTCTCCTATTTGCAAATAACAAAACATAACAAAACATATATGCATAACTAACAAGGAAGACAACTACTTCTTCTCCTTAAGCAATGAAAACATGCATATATACTCAAATACTTCTCCCCCTTTTTGTCAATCATCAACAAGGGTTCAAAGTAAAATACATCAAACAAATCTTCTCCCCCTTTTTGTCAAAAATAAGGAAATCAAGGAGGGTAAAATCAAATCAATCAATAAGATTTATATGCGATATACATTCATGAAGAGGAAGACGCTAAGTTAACTTCCCTACACATATGCATTACATAAAGAAGGGATGACAAGCCCTAACTCACATAACACATATTATGTAATGCATAAGAGGAGATGTGAAGCTCCCCCTACACACGTATATCATATAAAGAAGAGTTGTCAAGCTCCTCAATTTATAATATACTCAACATGAATCCATATGTAAGAGAGATGTTAAGCTCTCCTTGCATATAGGAAATACAAATCAAAAATTTTGAATATTTCTTTAACAAGACAAAATTTTGAACTTTTCTTATGAAAACAAAATTTTGAAATATCTTAAAATACACAACTTTCTTTTAAGGTACCAAATGTAGAACAATCAAATTTTGAATTTTAATACCAATTTTGAAATACAATGCATAAGCTTTAAAATAAATAAGATTTGAAGTAAGCTTAGCATTAACAACTATTGTGCTTTAAAATATAAATCCATTTTAATACAAGCACACAACAATCATATATATGTATGAAAAGAGTATACCAGTTTAAGTAGATACATACATATATGAAAGAACAACATATGAGTATACACAATAAGAGGTCAAATTGATACCAATTGAAACTATCCAATGATACCAATTGAAAATTAAGCTTAAGTGTATATATCATAAAATCTACCACATGAAGAATTCGAACTAGTTAAATGAAGGTGTTTAACAACTAGTACGGAATCCTTCAATCAAGGAATAAGTCAAAAGTTTTTCATGAAATATCAATGAACCACAAGGCACTAAAAGCACTCTATCTATAAAGTCCATATCAAAAAGAAGTGAGTGTGCTAGTGTTATGTGGAACATGGTATCATGAAAAATAGCAATAAAACTCAATATTCCTTAAAATTTTGAAATCATGAAATCCATCACAAAAATTTATTGAAAAATTACAAAATTTTTATTAAAAACAAAAATTTATATTTCAAGATATATGTATGTTTTGACAAGACATTAAGTATACATACATATCCTTAAAACACAATTGAGTCTATATATAGATTTGCATGAAAGGCAAATGACTCAAGAGGTATCCATGTATATCTTAATGTTTTGGCAAGACAAACATATACATGAAATGAAAGCACATGATCATAGCATAAATCTAAAATGGGAATACAAGCTTAAAATGTAATAATCATCAAAACTTAGGCTATACTAGCACACTAATGGGCACAAATAAGCATTCAAACCCAATCATATATAGATTTATTTGTGATCCATAATGTGTACAAGTATAAATCCAAGTGTTGACAAATACTAACATTTAAACTAATATTCAAATCATGAAGCATCAAATAAATTTTGAGAATACAAAAGAATTTATCCATATGATTAAAAATAGGATCATGTAAATCAATTTGAAGAATAGATAACTAGTTTAAATGGATTTTTGACAAACTAGTTGAAGATCCTTCAAAAATACAAAGTCAAATGTTTTCCATGAATAATACTAAATACATAAAGTTCAAGCACTCATATTCCATAAAGCTCAATATTATCTATTATCATAAAAGATGAGTGTTCAAAGGTTATGTAAATGGTATTTTCATGAAAATAGAAAGTGAAGCATGAATCTCATGAAAATCTTATTTTTCATCTTAAAACAAATCGTATATTTTTCATAAAGCATTGCTAAATACATAAAGATTTAATCACTCATGGTCTATAAAGCTCAAAATATTTTGTATCATAAAGATGAGTGTTCAAAAGATCATGTAAATAGCATTATTATGAAAATAGTCATTCAAGCTCAAAAAGATCATAAATCACATTTTGTTGTACAAATCAAAAACACGAAAAATCATTTTTTATTATTATTTATTTAAAATACTAATCTTTATGGTATATGTATGATTTATCCAATTCTAACAATACGCATACATATCCCAAATATAAAAGAGTCTATTAAAGATGTTTGCATGGAAGCAAGAGACTCACGGGTATACATGTATATTTATTAGATTTGAGTTAAACATGCATATACATGAAGTGGAACATAAAATAGGTAAAACATGTATAACGGAGAATCATCAAAACTAGTCTACACATATGCATATAGTGGATACAAGTGAGCATGAAGTTCAAAATATATGAGTCAATTGTAGTTCACTATTTATATATATATAAAAGCAAGTTTGATACATTCTACATCTAAGCATGTAAATACCATATGAAGCACAAATCAAATAAAATCATGAACATGCTTATGAATATGACATAAGTAAAAGCATGTACATAAAAAGTAGGAGTTTAGAAATTGTTACCAACTCCAAAGCTCCATAGCATGGTGGTCTTTCCCACCAAAATTTCCTTGATAGCAATGCATCCAAAAGTTTGTCCATCATGTCCATTGCATCCGCTATCAAGGCACCAATCCTCTCACGTTTTGTGAGAGCCCTCACCTACATCAAAATCAAAGGGTGGGGGTTTTGGTACCCATACTTTCTTGGGTCCTTTGGGGTAGCTTTATTGTAAGGATCCCAAATCTTTTATACTTAGCAAAATATAGATGAGGTTTCTTATCAAAACAAAATTTTGCTAAATGGCCTTTGCGGCCACAATGTGTACATACGTACACCTTAGTATGCTTATGTGTAGGATTGTGATCATGATGTGCAACATAAGCATGATGATGAGAGTGATGTGCATGAACATGAGGAGTTTGTTTCTTTGAAAACATTGACTCCAACTTAGTATGATTAAATGCACAAGAGTTCAAAGTTGAACTCAAATTATCCATTTTATTTTTCAAAACATTTATCTCATTTGTGGTGGCATGTAAAGCATGATGAGATATATGATCAATTTTCTTTTTCTTTTGTGAAACAAAATCTTTTTCTTTTTCAATAAATTTTCTTTTCAAAGTAATATTTTCTTGAAAAACATCTTCCTTTTGTTTTTTCACCAAATCAATCTTATTTTTCAAAATAGTGTTCCCACATAAATCATTCAATTTAGCAATCAAGGAAACATTCTCATTTTTCAAATCTTTATTTTCCTTTTCTAAGCATGCAATCTTAGATTTAAAAGAATCATTTTCTTTAAGCATGCAATCAAAATTCTTTTTCAAATTATTATTTTCTAATTCTAAGCACGCAATGTTACTTCTAAATGAATCTTGTTCTATATGCATGCAAGCAATGTTCTTTTTCAAATTTTTATTTTCTTTTCTAATCATGTCATATTTCTCAAGCAATAGATGACAAAAAGTAGATAGCTCATCATATGACGTCCTCATCATCGGATTCGGAATTTACCTCAAGGGGGTCATCCCCTTGGACCATAAAGCATGCGTTGGAGGTGTCGCTTCCAACGTCCGAGTCACTCCCCGCATAGTATAGATCTTTTTTGCCGAGGGAGGTGATGATGTTCCATACTACAAAAGCCGATTCAACATTAGAAACCCTAGATAAATAATCATCATTTAGGGTTGACTTGATAGCATGAAGGGCTTTTGCATTAGCCTCAAAGTACTTGCTATTATTAAAATATGAATCATTAGTAGTAGCAAGATATACATGAATGCCTAAGGTCTTGAGGTACAATGACATCTTAACCTTCCAAATGTTGATGTTAAGGATGTCAAAGGTGGATGGTGACATGAACTCCATGGTGTGTGTACAAAATATTGTGATTAGCCTAAAAATGAGAATCTTTAACTCTAGCTTGTTAGACCTAATATCAAGAGCACTTGGCTCTGATACCAATTGTAAGATCACCTAGAGGGGGGGGTGAATAGGTGATGGCTAATCTAATGGTCACTTATGAACAAATAATGCGGAATTAAAATTAAGTTGACCAAATTAAATTTCTTTTAATTGAACACTTATGTATAACACAAGAGTGTTGCCGAATTCCCTTGCGAGGCTCTGGACAAACTCCTCTAGATTCCCCTTGAATGGGTTGAGGTGCCGCGTTGGCTCTCTTGGTTGAATACTAGTGTTAATAACAATCCCTAGCAAGTATAGCAATTATGAGCACAAAGGTATATCATGCATATAAGAGATAAAGACTATAAAGTAATGCAAGATATAAGTGAGACAAAAAGAGTATGAGAGCAAGAGTGAACAATCGCAAACACAAAGGTTTGTTTCGAGGTTCGAGCACACTTGCTCTACATCCCAGCCTTCGACACACGAAGGATTTCCACTATGCACGATCCAACCGGATCTCTCCTTGGTGCCGCAACACCTACAAGCCCTCGGATTCCCAAAGTCCCTGACACACCACAAGCCCACCGGCTCGACGAGGCCGCACCTCAAGCTACAAGAGTTCGCACCCGAACCCTAAACAACCACGAGCACACTTGCCCGTCTCCTCAAAGTACAAGATGAAATCTTGGTGATCTAAACACTTGATCACCTACCAAAACTGTAATACCCCGTTCCCGGAATACGTACTTAGTTGCGTATTCAGATTTTCGGTCGTATTTTTTCGATTTGTTTCCTGTATTTATTCTGTATTATGAATTCCTTATATGGTTGTTTTGTTTTGGATTTGGATTCGTGGATTCGGAGTCAGCCCTAATCTGAACCGAAGGCCCGATCCTAGAGTATCACTCGATTTAGACATTCTGATAATTAGAATTGACCGATTTTATTTTTAAATATCATTTTCTAATATTATATATTTTTTATGATTTTCTAGATTTTTCTGGAATTAAAATGAAAGTTTTCAAAACCGGTGTCGGCCAGTTCCGCTGACCGATTCCTGGATTTTTAATTCTCAAACAGTTTGGAATTCCATGATGGTCCTTTAGGCTTTATTCCTTAGAATCATATTTTCTACCTACATTCTTTTTCTGAGGATTTTATGATTTTATGAAAATTCCATCGGAGTCGGTAGATAACTGGTTCCGGGATTTTTAGTTTCAAAACTATAAAGTATTTCTTAAAACGGATTTCACTATGATACTTAATATAATATTCTTGATTTTTGATAATTATTTCGGGTCGTTCCGAGATACTTGAAATTCGGACGATTCCGGTATTTTCCCGGAAGATTTCCGCATCCGCAACTGAATCCCGGGAATCCGCCACTTCCATTATTTTCATTCTCCATTCCAAGAGTATTCCTTTCCTTTTCCATTTTCTTTCCCATTTCCTATTTTCTTTCTTTCCTTTCCTTTAACTTCCACCACACACTTTTCCTATTTTCCAAAATTCTAAATTCCATAAACTCCACCAACTCCCACCTACTTCCTCATTATTATCACTCCACCTCACCCTCTCTCATGGCCGGCCAAGTGTCCACTTGAGAGACACCTCACCTCCCCTTCTTTTTACACAAAACCCCCTCACTTCCATTTGATTTGCATCCCCTTCATAAAATCCAAAACATATAAATGCTTTTCCTTACATTTCTATTTCATTTTTCCTTTCTTCTCTCCACCATCTCTTCTCCACCAAACCCTAACCTCCTTCAACTCCTCTTCATCTCCATCACCACAACAACAACCACCAACTCCCAAGAGATCACCAAGGTCATCTTCCTCCTCCTTCATCACCATAGGAACCACCACCACAAGGTCATCAACAACACCAAAGGACTCCACCATCTTCTTCATCATCAACTTCAATCACCACCACCATCACTCCATCACCTTGTGCTTCTTTTAGGTAAGTGTTCTTCTTCACCAAGCCTTGGTAAATTCTTAGTATACTTAGGTTTGCTTATCATGTTCAATTGTGTCTTCAATTCTTGTTATTTAGCCATCAAACACAAACCCTAGAAAATCTGTTCTGTTTGCTGTTTCCAGTCGATTAGTCGACTTGACCTAGAACCTAGTCGACTAGAAACCCTTAGCTGAAACGTAGCTTTTTCTGAAACACAGTATTAGTCGACTTACCTTAGTTCCTAGTCGACTAGAGGCCCTTAGTCGACTACACCCTTGACCCTAGTCGACTAACCTTTCCTGAACCAGAAACCTTAACTCTCTGTATCTCAGATTTAGTCGACTTAACATAACTGTTAGTCGACTTGTCATGTCTGTTAGTCGACTACCCATATGACCCTAGTCGACTAACTTTTCTCTGAAACCAAACCCAACTCTCTGGAACCCAGTTTTAATCGACTATACCTTACTGTTAGTCGACTTGCCATCACTATTAGTCGACTACTCTTCCATCCTAGTCGACTAACTTTGCCTGTCTGTCATAGTTGATTCCTTCCTTGAATATGAACCTTACCCTCTAGACTTATATCATGTATGGGTATTACTTGACTTGTCATTTGACAACATCATCTTACCTTCTCTTTTTCTCTCTCCTCTTCTCTCTACATATTTATATCAGGTTTTGTGGCGCGTCCCAAGCTTCCGTGGATTACGGCTCTTTCGGTATTTTGGAGTTTAGGCGAGTATTCTCACTCGCTACTTTCTTGTAGGCGAGTAGTCTCGCCTCTATTTGAGTTTCCCGTTTCATCGGTCGATAAGTATTTCGCTTCTTATTTCCATATTCATATATTGCACTACAATTGCTTATATTATGGTAGCTTCATCTTGTACTTGTACCATGCTTATGATATGCTTGTTTCTTCATCATATACCATGCGTGGCCGACCCTTCGTGGTCGTTGGACTTGGAGTCACTTCCTTGTTACTACTTGCTATTATTTCAGACCTGTCAGTTGCATGCTTCCTTTTAACACATGTATATCACCTAACTTCCAGTATGTTATCACCTGACCACCTGACATGCCACTATCTGGCAAGACCATCTTGTTATGTCATGACTTACCCAGACTTATTATCAATCCATTGTTATGCATGTTACTTGATATACATCACCATTTATCATGCTATCTCTTGACACCAAGCATGATACACCGATTCTTATAATTATCACGATAAAGGGAATGTAGTACCTGATTACTGTTATGTACTGATCACTGTTATGTATCCCTGTTATGATATTGCTCATTCCCGAAATCTGATAATTATGTTCATAAGCTATAAAAAGGACAACTTGTATGGGTATGGGAGGAAGTGATGGATGCCGGAATGATACCTTGCTTATAGTGATGGAATAAAAGTATATATATATATATACATATATATATGTACTGGCGGTAGTGAATCTGAATTATTGAATAGGGGGACTTTGGGCTCCAAAGATGGTTCCAGGTGTATGGAAACTACTATAAGAAGCTCTGTCAGTTCTCCATCTACTTCCGTTAACAACCCTTGGCTTGCTTATATATGGATGTATGTGGGTTGGCCGTACACCAGGTCACATACCTAGATATATGGGTCAGACAAGTAATAATAATAATAGATTCCAGTTATTGATTCCTGTTACATCTGCTATGCATGTCGTGATTCCCGTTTTGTATTCTTATTATGACTACTTTGCAACTCTGATTCTATACGCTTAGATATTCGGTGGCATGAGATAACGGTATATAGATGAGGGTTTTCTTGTTTGGATTATTCCTTCGATGTACTAGTCTCATGGAACCGTAACCTAAGCGTATACAATCAATTTTGCTTGTGATCAGTTTTACTTCGGATTTCCTGTTTTACGATTGTTACGTTATACCCGTTCTTATATATACTTCATTTGTGTTCTAACCCTCCTGTCTTCTGTACTTGACACCTGTGCTCACCCTTGGCTCGCCACCTAGCTTTTGCATCCTACTCGCCTGGGGAGTTTCACTGACTCCCCTGGATTCTCATGTCCAGGTCCTGGAGCCCGGAGCGTGAGGATCTCCCCCTTTGCTGCTCAGAGTAGCGCAGCGGTGGCGCGGATCCCCAGCCGACCTTTCAGAGCTCCATCCTTCCAGACCCCCTGTATGCCTCTCGAGTTTTCCCTTAGCAAACTCGTGAGTGCCCTTTTTCTATTCATACTTGTACATTCCTTGTATACATGTATGTGGACACCCTTTTATACTGTTCATATATGTATATCTTTGTATTCTCGCATTTGTGCATACTAGTGATATGATATTCATGTAATATTGTGATCACTTCTGATGATAACTGTGTAATTGTACTATATGTGTTGGAATGTATAATGCACCACTGCTTCCGTACTCTGATTCTTGTCTGTACTGATGCTTAGCGTATATACGGGAAGGTAATTCGGACTTACGTATATACGTTGCAGTGACGTCCCCGTATCGCCGGGATCGGGGCGTTACAGGTTGGTATCAGAGCTTAGGCTCTAACTTCCTCAGTACGTCCAGAGGGCAAATTAATGGTAATGAAATTTGCAACTGGAATACATGAGTCTTGGTTATACATTCCAACTATAAGTGCAGAGTTATCTATTTCTTGACTATCTTTCCTTTGATTCCTAATTCTTCCTATCCTTTCCCTGTTTTGGTTTTATGAAGCCTTATACTATTTTAAGATATGACTAGACTAGAGAGGTAGTGGCTGGTTCAGAATGAAGCTATTATATGATCTCTTCGGCCAATTCTATGAAGCTTGGTATTCTCCAGATCGGTCTTGATCTGGCTATCTTTCAGAGGACAGCAATCGGGATTCTTAATTATCGGTCTTCTTTATTATGATGCTCAGGACTATCAGGGTTTCTTTATCTTCGGTATTCTGGCTCATTTATTACACAGCCACGACATCATCAGTATTATTCAGCATTATTCTAAAGATTTACTACACAGCCACGACATCATCAGCCGGCAGTGCAGAGTATGATTATTATTCAGCCAGCTTGAGAGCCCTACCTATAGTGCTTCATATCTTAATTAGTATAGATTCCACCCTTGTCCCCTTTGTATTCAATTTACCCCTTAACGAAATTGCGAGGACGCAATTTTTTGTAAGGTGGGTGGATTGTAATACCCCGTTCCCGGAATACGTACTTAGTTGCGTATTCAGATTTTCGGTCGTATTTTTTCGATTTGTTTCCTATATTTATTCTGTATTATGAATTCCTTATATGGTTGTTTTGTCTTGGATTTGGATTCGTGGATTCGGAGTCAGCCCTAGTCTGAACCGAAGGCCCGATCCTAGAGTATCACTCGATTTAGACATTCTGATAATTAGAATTGACCGATTTTAGTTTTAAATATCATTTTCCAATATTATATATTTTCTATGATTTTCTAGATTTTTCTGGAATTAAAATAAAAGTTTTCAAAACCGGTGTGGCCAGTTCCGCTGACCGATTCCTGGATTTTTAATTCTCAAACAGTTTGGAATTCCATGATGGTCCTTTAGGCTTTATTCCTTAAAATCATATTTTCTACCTACATTCTTTTTCTGAGGATTTTATGATTTTATGAAAATTCCATCGGAGTCGGTAGATAACTGGTTCCGGGATTTTTAGTTTCAAAACTATAAAGTATTTCTTAAAACGGATTTCACTATGATACTTAATATAATATTCTTGATTTTTGATAATTATTTCGGGTCGTTCCGAGATACTTGAAATTCGGACGATTCCGGTATTTTCCCGGAAGATTTCCGCATCCGCAACTGAATCCCGGAATCCGCCACTTCCATTATTTTCATTCTCCATTCCAAGAGTATTCCTTTCCTTTTCCATTTTCTTTCCCATTTCCTATTTTCTTTCTTTCCTTTCCTTTAACTTCCACCACACACTTTTCCTATTTCCAAAATTCTAAATTCCATAAACTCCACCAACTCCCACCTACTTCCTCATTATTATCACTCCACCTCACCCTCTCTCATGGCCGGCCAAGTGTCCACTTGAGAGACACCTCACCTCCCCTTCTTTTTACACAAAACCCCCTCACTTCCATTTGATTTGCATCCCCTTCATAAAATCCAAAACATATAAATGCTTTTCCTTTACATTTCTATTTCATTTTCCTTTCTTCTCTCCACCATCTCTTCTCCACCAAACCCTAACCTCCTTCAACTCCTCTTCATCTCCATCACCACAACAACAACCACCAACTCCCAAGAGATCACCAAGGTCATCTTCCTCCTCCTTCATCACCATAGGAACCACCACCACAAGGTCATCAACAACACCAAAGGACTCCACCATCTTCTTCATCATCAACTTCAATCACCACCACCATCACTCCATCACCTTGTGCTTCTTTTAGGTAAGTGTTCTTCTTCACCAAGCCTTGGTAAATTCTTAGTATACTTAGGTTTGCTTATCATGTTCAATTGTGTCTTCAATTCTTGTTATTTAGCCATCAAACACAAACCCTAGAAAATCTGTTCTGTTTGCTGTTTCCAGTCGATTAGTCGACTTGACCTAGAACTAGTCGACTAGAAACCCTTAGCTGAAACGTAGCTTTTTCTGAAACACAGTATTAGTCGACTTACCTTAGTTCCTAGTCGACTAGAGGCCCTTAGTCGACTACACCCTTGACCCTAGTCGACTAACCTTTCCTGAACCAGAAACCTTAACTCTCTGTATCTCAGATTTAGTCGACTTAACATAACTGTTAGTCGACTTGTCATGTCTGTTAGTCGACTACCCATATGACCCTAGTCGACTAACTTTTCTCTGAAACCAAACCCAACTCTCTGGAACCCAGTTTTAGTCGACTATACCTTACTGTTAGTCGACTTGCCATCACTATTAGTCGACTACTCTTCCATCCTAGTCGACTAACTTTGCCTGTCTGTCATAATTGATTCCTTCCTTGAATATGAACCTTACCCTCTAGACTTATATCATGTATGGGTATTACTTGACTTGTCATTTGACAAACATCATCTTACTTCTCTTTTTCTCTCTCCTCTTCTCTCTACATATTTATATCAGGTTTTGTGGCGCGTCCCAAGCTTCCATGGATTACGGCTCTTTCGGTATTTTGGAGTTTAGGCGAGTATTCTCACTCGCTACTTTCTTGTAGGCGAGTAGTCTCGCCTCTATTTGAGTTTCCCGTTTCATCGGTCGATAAGTATTTCGCTTCTTATTTCCATATTCATATATTGCACTACAATTGCTTATATTATGGTAGCTTCATCTTGTACTTGTACCATGCTTATGATATGCTTGTTTCTTCATCATATACCATGCGTGGCCGACCCTTCGTGGTCGTTGGACTTGGAGTCACTTCCTTGTTACTACTTGCTATTATTTCAGACCTGTCAGTTGCATGCTTCCTTTTAACACATGTATATCACCTAACTTCCAGTATGTTATCACCTGACCACCTGACATGCCACTATCTGGCAAGACCATCTTGTTATGTCATGACTTACCCAGACTTATTATCAATCCATTGTTATGCATGTTACTTGATATACATCACCATTTATCATGCTATCTCTTGACACCAAGCATGATACACCGATTCTTATAATTATCACGATAAAGGGAATGTAGTACCTGATTACTGTTATGTACTGATCACTGTTATGTATCCCTGTTATGATATTGCTCATTCCCGAAATCTGATAATTATGTTCATAAGCTATAAAAAGGACAACTTGTATGGGTATGGGAGGAAGTGATGGATGCCGGAATGATACCTTGCTTATAGTGATGGAATAAAAGTATATATATATATATACATATATATATATGTACTGGCGGTAGTGAATCTGAATTATTGAATAGGGGGACTTTGGGCCTCCAAAGCTGGTTCCAGGTGTATGGAAACTACTATAAGAAGCTCTGTCAGTTCTCCATCTACTTCCGTTAACAACCCTTGGCTTGCTTATATATGGATGTATGTGGGTTGGCCGTACACCAGGTCACATACCTAGATATATGGGTCAGACAAGTAATAATAATAATAGATTCCAGTTATTGATTCCTGTTACATCTGCTATGCATGTCGTGATTCCCGTTTTGTATTCTTGTTATGACTACTTTGCAACTCTGATTCTATACGCTTAGATATTCGGTGGCATGAGATAACGGTATATAGATGAGGGTTTCCTTGTTTGGATTATTCCTTCGATGTACTAGTCTCATGGGACCGTAACCTAAGCGTATACAATCAATTTTGCTTGTGATCAGTTTTACTTCGGATTTCCTGTTTTACGATTGTTACGTTATACCCGTTCTTATATATACTTCATTTGTGTTCTAACCCTCCTGTCTTCTGTACTTGACACCTGTGCTCACCCTTGGCTCGCCACCTGGCTTTTGCATCCTACTCGCCTGGGGAGTTTCACTGACTCCCCTGGATTCTCATGTCCAGGTCCTGGAGCCCGGAGCGTGAGGATCTCCCCCTTTGCTGCTCAGAGTAGCGCAGCGGTGGCGCGGATCCCAGCCGACCTTTCAGAGCTCCATCCTTCCAGACCCCCTGTATGCCTCTCGAGTTTTCCCTTAGCAAACTCGTGAATGCCCTTTTTCTATTCATACTTGTACATTCCTTGTATACATGTATGTGGACACCCTTTTATACTGTTCATATATGTATATCTTTTGTATTCTCGCATTTGTGCATACTAGTGATATGATATTCATGTAATATTGTGATCACTTCTGATGATAACTGTGTAATTGTACTATATGTGTTGGAATGTATAATGCACCACTGCTTCCGTACTCTGATTCTTGTCTGTACTGATGCTTAGCGTATATACGGGAAGGTAATTCGGACTTACGTATATACGTTGCAGTGACGTCCCCGTATCGCCGGGATCGGGGCGTTACAGGTTGGTATCAGAGCTTAGGCTCTAACTTCCTCAGTACGTCCAGAGGGCAAATTAATGGTAATGAAATTTGCAACTGGAATACATGAGTCTTGGTTATACATTCCAACTACAAGTGCAGAGTTATCTATTTCTTGACTATCTTTCCTTTGATTCCTAATTCTTCCTATCCTTTCCCTGTTTTGGTTTTATGAAGCCTTATACTATTTTAAGATATGACTAGACTAGAGAGGTAGTGGCTGGTTCAGAATGAAGCTATTATATGATCTCTTCGGCCAATTCTATGAAGCTTGGTATTCTCTAGATCGGTCTTGATCTGGCTATCTTTCAGAGGACAGCAATCGGGATTCTTAATTATCGGTCTTCTTTATTATGATGCTCAGGACTATCAGGGTTTTCTTTATCTTCGGTATTCTGGCTCATTTATTACACAGCCACGACATCATCAGTATTATTCAGCATTATTCTAAAGATTTACTACACAGCCACGACATCATCAGCCGGCAGTGCAGAGTATGATTATTATTCAGCCAGCTTGAGAGCCCTACCTATAGTGCTTCATATCTTAATTAGTATAGATTCCACCCTTGTCCCCTTTGTATTCAATTTACCCCTTAACGAAATTGCGAGGACGCAATTTTTTGTAAGGTGGGTGGATTGTAATACCCCGTTCCCGGAATACGTACTTAGTTGCGTATTCAGATTTTCGGTCGTATTTTTTCGATTTGTTTCCTATATTTATTCTGTATTATGAATTCCTTATATGGTTGTTTTGTCTTGGATTTGGATTCGTGGATTCGGAGTCAGCCCTAGTCTGAACCGAAGGCCCGATCCTAGAGTATCACTCGATTTAGACATTCTGATAATTAGAATTGACCGATTTTAGTTTTAAATATCATTTTCCAATATTATATATTTTCTATGATTTTCTAGATTTTTCTGGAATTAAAATGAAAGTTTTCAAAACCGGTGTCGGCCAGTTCCGCTGACCGATTCCTGGATTTTTAATTCTCAAACAGTTTGGAATTCCATGATGGTCCTTTAGGCTTTATTCCTTAAAATCATATTTCTACCTACATTCTTTTTCTGAGGATTTTATGATTTTATGAAAATTCCATCGGAGTCGGTAGATAACTGGTTCCGGGATTTTTAGTTTCAAAACTATAAAGTATTTCTTAAAACGGATTTCACTATGATACTTAATATAATATTCTTGATTTTTGATAATTATTTCGGGTCGTTCCGAGATACTTGAAATTCGGACGATTCCGGTATTTTCCCGGAAGATTTCCGCATCCGCAACTGAATCCCGGGAATCCGCCACTTCCATTATTTTCATTCTCCATTCCAAGAGTATTCCTTTCCTTTTCCATTTTCTTTCCCATTTCCTATTTTCTTTCTTTCCTTTCCTTTAACTTCCACCACACACTTTTCCTATTTTCCAAAATTCTAAATTCCATAAACTCCACCAACTCCCACCTACTTCCTCATTATTATCACTCCACCTCACCCTCTCTCATGGCCGGCCAAGTGTCCACTTGAGAGACACCTCACCTCCCCTTCTTTTTACACAAAACCCCTCACTTCCATTTGATTTGCATCCCCTTCATAAAATCCAAAACATATAAATGCTTTTCCTTTACATTTCTATTTCATTTTTCCTTTCTTCTCTCCACCATCTCTTCTCCACCAAAACCCTAACCTCCTTCAACTCCTCTTCATCTCCATCACCACAACAACAACCACCAACTCCCAAGAGATCACCAAGGTCATCTTCCTCCTCCTTCATCACCATAGGAACCACCACCACAAGGTCATCAACAACACCAAAGGACTCCACCATCTTCTTCATCATCAACTTCAATCACCACCACCATCACTCCATCACCTTGTGCTTCTTTTAGGTAAGTGTTCTTCTTCACCAAGCCTTGGTAAATTCTTAGTATACTTAGGTTTGCTTATCATGTTCAATTGTGTCTTCAATTCTTGTTATTTAGCCATCAAACACAAACCCTAGAAAATCTGTTCTGTTTGCTGTTTCCAGTCGATTAGTCGACTTGACCTAGAACCTAGTCGACTAGAAACCCTTAGCTGAAACGTAGCTTTTTCTGAAACACAGTATTAGTCGACTTACCTTAGTTCCTAGTCGACTAGAGGCCCTTAGTCGACTACACCCTTGACCCTAGTCGACTAACCTTTCCTGAACCAGAAACCTTAACTCTCTGTATCTCAGATTTAGTCGACTTAACATAACTGTTAGTCGACTTGTCATGTCTGTTAGTCGACTACCCATATGACCCTAGTCGACTAACTTTTCTCTGAAACCAAACCCAACTCTCTGGAACCCAGTTTTAGTCGACTATACCTTACTGTTAGTCGACTTGCCATCACTATTAGTCGACTACTCTTCCATCCTAGTCGACTAACTTTGCCTGTCTGTCATAGTTGATTCCTTCCTTGAATATGAACCTTACCCTCTAGACTTATATCATGTATGGGTATTACTTGACTTGTCATTTGACAAACATCATCTTACCTTCTCTTTTTCTCTCTCCTCTTCTCTCTACATATTTATATCAGGTTTTGTGGCGCGTCCCAAGCTTCCGTGGATTACGGCTCTTTCGGTATTTTGGAGTTTAGGCGAGTATTCTCACTCGCTACTTTCTTGTAGGCGAGTAGTCTCGCCTCTATTTGAGTTTCCCGTTTCATCGGTCGATAAGTATTTCGCTTCTTATTTCCATATTCATATATTGCACTACAATTGCTTATATTATGGTAGCTTCATCTTGTACTTGTACCATGCTTATGATATGCTTGTTTCTTCATCATATACCATGCGTGGCCGACCCTTCGTGGTCGTTGGACTTGGAGTCACTTCCTTGTTACTACTTGCTATTATTTCAGACCTGTCAGTTGCATGCTTCCTTTTAACACATGTATATCACCTAACTTCCAGTATGTTATCACCTGACCACCTGACATGCCACTATCTGGCAAGACCATCTTGTTATGTCATGACTTACCCAGACTTATTATCAATCCATTGTTATGCATGTTACTTGATATACATCACCATTTATCATGCTATCTCTTGACACCAAGCATGATACACCGATTCTTATAATTATCACGATAAAGGGAATGTAGTACCTGATTACTGTTATGTACTGATCACTGTTATGTATCCCTGTTATGATATTGCTCATTCCCGAAATCTGATAATTATGTTCATAAGCTATAAAAAGGACAACTTGTATGGGTATGGGAGGAAGTGATGGATGCCGGAATGATACCTTGCTTATAGTGATGGAATAAAAGTATATATATATATACATATATATATATGTACTGGCGGTAGTGAATCTGAATTATTGAATAGGGGGACTTTGGGCCTCCAAAGCTGGTTCCAGGTGTATGGAAACTACTATAAGAAGCTCTGTCAGTTCTCCATCTACTTCCGTTAACAACCCTTGGCTTGCTTATATATGGATGTATGTGGGTTGGCCGTACACCAGGTCACATACCTAGATATATGGGTCAGACAAGTAATAATAATAATAGATTCCAGTTATTGATTCCTGTTACATCTGCTATGCATGTCGTGATTCCCGTTTTGTATTCTTGTTATGACTACTTTGCAACTCTGATTCTATACGCTTAGATATTCGGTGGCATGAGATAACGGTATATAGATGAGGGTTTTCTTGTTTGGATTATTGTAACACCCCGCTCCCGGAATACGTACTTAGTTGCGTATTCAGATTTTTCGATCGTATTTTTCGATTTACTTCTTGTATTATGAATTATTCATATGAACGTTTTGTCTTGAATTTAGATTCGTGGACTCAGAGTCAGCCCTAGTCTGAACCGAGGGCCCGATCCTAGAGTATTACTCGATTTCGATATTCTGATAATTAGAGTTGACCGATTTTAGTTTTAAATATCATTTTTCAATATTATATATATTCTATGATTTTCGGGATTTTTCCTGGATTAAAATGAATTACTTCAAAACCGGTGTCGACCAGTGCCGCTGATCGATTCCCGAATTTTTATCGTACAAACTGTTTGGAATTTCTCGAAGAGCCTTTAGACATTTCTTCTTAGAATAATATTTCCTACCAAAATCCTTTTCTGGGGATTTTTACGAATTTATGGATTTTCCGCCGGAGTCGGTAGATAACCGATTCCAAGATTTTTAATTCACACACGGCTAGGAATTTCTAGAGGGTCCTTTAGACTTTATTTCTTAGAATCACATTTTCTACCTAAATGCTTTTTCTGAGGATTTTATGAATTTATGGAAATTCCACTGGTGTCGGCATCGACCGGTATCGCCGGGAGATTCCAGGATTTTTAATTTAAAAACTACATTATATTTTTAGATTCCGATTTCACCAAACATCTTAAAATAATATTTGCTATTTTTGAGAATTTTTCGGAAGGATTCTGGAACAGTCGATTTCGCGCCCATATTATTATATTATTATTTATTCAATCCTTGCCTTACCTTCCTTCTTTTCCTTTCTTTTCTTTTCCCGCCAAATCCAGCGCCGACCTCAACCCAGCAGCCCACTCCTCCCACGTGGGCCGCGTCCCATCACCATCACACCCCCATCACATCCACATCATTACTCCCTTTTCTTTTTCTATTTCCTTTCCTTTCTTTCTTTTTCTCCTCATTCTTTTCTTCTTCTTCTTTCTCTCCAAGAGAGAAAGCCAGCCCCTCCCCTCTTCTGGCCAGCCACCTCCGGCGATCTCCGGCGAGAGATCCCCCATCTCCGGCCATCTCCATCTCCTCCTACCTTCAACACAATCAACCACCACCTTCTCCCTCTTCATCTTCTTCTTCAAGTCAACCACCACCACCACCAAAAGAAACCCAAATCCCAAAACCCCCCTTTACCTCTTCCTCTTTGGGGTGGCCGGAGCCACCCCGGGCTGGGGCGCCGCCGGCGCCCTGCCGGCGGCCGCGAGCAGCCAGGGGCCCACCCGGGCCCCTGTGCTTGGCCAGAGAGGGGGGCCAATCCCTCTCTCTCTCTGTTGAAGGGGGGCAGCAGCCCCCCTTTCTTCTCCCTGCAGGAGGGGTGCACAGCCCCTCCTGGGGGGCTGTTGGAGGGGGCAAACGCCCCCTCCTTCTCTGCTGGCGGCCGGCGCCGGCCGGCGCCGCCGCCTGGCCGGCGGCCAGGTCGGGCGCCCCAAGGGGGGGGCGTCCTGTGCGGGACCAGAGGGGGGCAACAGCCCCCCTTCCTTTTTCTTCCAACTGGGCCCCACTCTCTCTCTCTCACTTGGATCTCTCCCGCGCGTCTCTCTCCCGCGCGTCTCTCCCTCTCTTCCGCGCGTCTCTCTCCCGCGCGTCTCTCTCTCTCTCCCGCGCGTCTCTCCCTCTCTTCCGCGCGTCTCTCTCCCGCGCGTCTCTCTCTCTCTCCCGCGCGTCTCTCACTCCCGCGTCTGTGATTCCCGCGTCCGTGTTCTTCTCCGATGGCGCGACTCAGGACCGGCTCCTCCTTTTTGTTTGGAGCCGCGTTATTCCCCGTTGGCAAGGCCTAGGGCCGGTTCCCTCCTTTTTGTTTGGGGCCAAACATCCCTTCGTCGGGCACAACAAAGGTAGCACCATTCCTCCACTCTGCTTGTTTCCCAACGCGGATCTCAACCCCGCGTCTGGGCAATCCCTTGACGCGCTCCGCGCGTTTCTGCTTTTGGCACGACGCGGAGCATACCCTCGCGTCTCACTTCCCAAGCCCGCGTCTCCCTGTACCTCCTCTCCCCAATATTTATATTATATTATATTATTGGCGCGTGCGCAAGTTCCATGGATTCCAGACTTATCGGCTTTCGGTGATTTAGGCGAGTATTCTCGCTCTCGCCTCCTTTTGGGTTTCCCCGCTTCGTCGGGTCGATATGTGTTTCCCTTCATGTATCCATGTATTTGGTATTGGGCTGAGTCCCTGTATTTGTGTATGGCCAAGTGCCAGTTTCTGGACATGTATTGCTCTGTGACGAATGCTTGTACTAGGGTAGTTTCCTTCTTGTACATGTACCATGCCTGTGATGTATTGTACTGCCTTATACCATACTTGGCTTCTGGACCCTTCAGCCTCCGGTCCCTCACTGTCTCGAAAGAGGCGTGATTGGGATCGTCAGGTTTCTCAGCTCCGCCTGGTGAGCATGCTTAGCGCCCAATGCTTTATTCACTAAATTCGTTTAGGCGAGTTGCTGCCGGATTCTCCACTCGTATCTTGATCCGAGTGTCCCGGTAACCTCGTAGAACGCATTAGTGTCTAAACTCTGTTCGCTACTTGTGCCCCCAGCTTGTTCGGCTTCGCCTGGTTATCATGATCAGCGTTCAGCGCTTTACCACTAGATTCGTCTAGGCGAGTTGCTGCCGGATTTACTGCTCGTACTTCAGTCGAGTCGTTCCGGTAACCTCGCCAGACGCTCCAGTGATAAATACTGTTTGCTGTCTGTACTTCCAGCTTGCTCCGCTCCACTTTGTTTGTGCTCAGCTACTATTCTACCCCATGCCATTACTTCATGCCTGGCACCTGTCTATACTACTTGTCATTTTCATATTACTTTTAACACATGTATATCACCTGTCAACTGATGTGTTATCACCTGACCTCAGACATGCTACTATTTGGCAAGACCCCTTGTTATGACATGATTTGCCATTGACCTTATATCAATCTCTTGGCATGATTGGTTGCCTGTCTAACATCAATCTCTTGTCATGCTATCACTTGACACCCAGCATGATATACTTGACCTGTGATTATCACATTTACGGGAACCCTGTCTTGTTATCCTGTACTATGTACAGTGACCTGTTATCCTGTATTATATACAGTGACCTGAACTCCTGAATTCCTGATCATGTCCTGCTCTTGTTATTCCCGTAAATGGATAATTAATCTAATAATTCATAAAAGGAACCACTTGCATTGGGTCGGGGGAAACATGCGGATATCAATATGTGTTCGTGTTTACAGTGGCTTTTAGGAATGTTGTGCAACTCATGTTCCGGTCTGACCTGTGGGCCTCCAGGGGACCGAGGGGAGAGCTGGCTCCCTTATTCCTGGTACCATCATGATAAGGGCATACATAAGTCCCTCCTGTTTAGCCTTGCGGCTGGCTTCCGTTTCCATGCAACGGAACAATCCTGGACCGTGGTCCCGGGCATGCACGGGACCCACTGTAAACATAGTTCGTTGATACCCCCGCTGGTTTCCAATAACAACCTTGCTTTACTGGGATATGGATCTATGTGTGCTGGGACGCTAGTCCACATAGCTAGATATCAGGGTAAAGTGAGCTATATAATAATAATAATAAAAGACGCCAGCCTTGGATCTGTGGTACACCTTGCTATGCTTGCTTGTACTGGTTTTTACATCGGATTTCCGGTTTCATGATTATTGTTGTATTAACTGCTTTATTCCTGGTATTCGCCTGCCTCCTGTTCGTTATCTTATCATGCCCTGAGAGCAGTCGGGTTGTATGTGCTTGGATTATGGTGACATAAGATAAAGGTATATAGATGAGGGTTTCCTTGTTTGGATTATTCCTTCGACGTACTGGTCTTATGGAGTCGTGATCTGAAACCATACAAGCAGATTTGCCCGCCTTTGACTTTATTTGGTTTATCGCTTTACATATGCTTACCCCTGCTCGCCACTTGGCTTTCGTATCACCACTCGCCTGGGGAGTTTCATCTGACTCCCCTGGATTCTCATGTCCAGGTCATGGAGCTTGGAGCTTATGGATTCTTCCAGTTGATGATCAGAGTGGCGCAGCGGAAGCGTGGACCTCCAGCACACCGTCCGGAACTCCATCCTTCCAGGCCCCCTGTGTGCCTCTCGAGTTTTCCTTTTGTAAACTCGTGAGTGCCTTTTTACTGTTCATACTTGTACATCTCTTTGTAATCTCGCAATTGCGCATATCAGTGATGTAATATTCATGAAACATTGGATCACCTCTGGTGATAACTTTGTAATTGTATATATGTGTTGGAATGTATAATGCACCACTTGCTTCCGTACTCTGATTCTTGCCTGTACTGATGCTTAGCGTATATACGGGAGGGTAGTTCGGACCTACGTATATACGTCGCAGTGACGTCTCCGTATCCGCCAGGATCGGGGCGTTACAGGTTGGTATCAGAGCCTAGGCTCTCACCTCCTCAGTACGTCCAGACGGCAAATTAATGGTAAAGAAATTTGCAACTGGAATGCATGAGTCTTGGTTATACAATCCAACTACAAGTACAAAGTTATCCATACTCTCTTGATAATCTTATCCTTGAAATTCTGAAGTTCTCCCATCCTTTCATACTTCAGTTTCTTGTTATTCTTGGACCAACTCGGACATGAAAAGATGGGGAAATCATAACGGTTCTGGTTCTTCCTAGGATAACCCTAATGGAGGAAATCTTGATTTGAGACTATTTCTGCAAGATATGATGAAACACGATCAAGTACAGGCGAAGGTCCCGCACCAAGGATCATTGGTTGCACTCCGGGGACAGAAGCCAGGCGACATGTTGGATTTCAGGAAATTACAGCCGGCAATCTTTTCAAGCATGGAGAACCCTGGATGCATAGCAGTGGTCAGTAAACCTGATGGATCTTCTAAGTCAACTTGGGTCCCTGATGAGAACTAGGTGAAAACGATCAAGATTCAGTTAGAAGATGTAGCCTGGATGTAGTAGTTGGCGGAAGCAGTAAGACTGGAAAAGCCCATCACTTGGGACTAATTCTCGAAGGATTTTTATAAGAAGATTCTTTTCTGAAATGGCTCAGAAATGAAAGGGTGATTTATCAAATTGCAGTAAGGAGATTGAACAGTAAATAAGTACACTGCAAAATTCCTAAAGCATAGTCGGTCGGTGTCTTACATGGTGGCCGACAAGGGGAACGAGCAAGCAATATCTTAAATGAAAAATGAAGATGAAGAGCAAGATGTTTCTTATCCCCAAGCAGCCCAAGGAGTATTCTCAAGTTCTTCAGTCATCATCCGGGAAGTGGAATGGACCCAGAGGAGAAAGATTAAGATGAGTTGCAGATGAAGTTGGTAAAGACACCCTCTTAATTGATGGAAGTAAAGGCTCAGACAGGCCTCTGGACGCCCTACTAGCTAAGCCATCCCTCCAACCTTGTCCTCAACACATGACATGGGAGTATCATCTGAAGCCGAGCACTTATAACACAACCATCGGAGAGGTCATGAATCATGTCATACACCGGTTCAGAGATTAGTTGAAATATGACTGACTGTTCAAGGAGACAGAGAACATCACACCAATCAGATCAATTCTTCCAGTATCACCGTTGTGAGGGAATCCAAGACCTACTGTCAGAATAACCTCACTTCATCCCCAGCATCCAGCATGGAGTCATATACAAAGGGGACCAAGAACTAGGGCACATGGTGAAGGGAAGCAAACATATGATCTGGCTGAAGGGAAAGTCAGGATGCTCAAGATGATGGAATAAGAACAGATAGGGTGTTCGATATCGGAAGGAGGAATCCTTGAAGTACTGACCGTAATTATTATTCCCATTTTAATATGTCCGGGAGTTGGTAAATTCTCTATATCATATCCTCCTCATTACCCTATCACCATCAATTCTAGTCCGTCCTATTTTCTCCCTATTTCGTGATTTCTATCTCTTCTATTTTGCTATTTTGGTTTTTATAATCTTTATAATCTTTATGCCAACTTAAGATATGTGTTGACTAGTGAGGTGACAGCAAGGCAGATATGGTTCGTTCTCATTATGTTCTGGCATTCCTTGACTCTGGTATATCACACTATCTTATATTGGGCAGATCTTCGGTCTTGCATTATATTCTTATATTTATGGATACATCATGGGAGGCTAGTGCATCAAGCAGAATAGTCGTCACTTATATAGTCAGATAGATTGCATCATTTCATGAAAAGTGTCAGTATATAACAGTAATTCAGAATCAGGACTTCTGGCAGACAGAGTTATGGTATTTTCTATTTTATTTCTCTAATAGCGATCATGATTTCTTGGACTATGTTCATGGGATTCGGGTATTCTCAGAGCTAATCTGCAGTCAGGTTACTATTTAGAAGTCAGAATTCGAGACTAGTTTCTATTCTAGTGATTCCTTGATCATGTTCTCAGAGCCAATAACTCCAGGCAGCTTTTATTGATTTGGTGGACCAAAGGCTCCGCTAGCCTCGCCAAGCGAGGGTCGTGTTCTAGTCATTCGTGAACCTAACCGGGTGTGAGTTTCGCTGCACCCTGGTGCTTAGCATTTAGCGTTGTGTTACGCGCTGGCTTCGTCGCGTGAACTTCGCTATATGCGAGTCTCGCAGAGCGTTAGCCTCGCCGCACCCTAATGTTTAACACCTGAGCTGTGTTACGCGATAACCTCATCCAGGCTTGGTTTCATCCGTGGCTAGTCCCTTCAGTGCTTGGCACTCTAGCCATTCCTCGGATTTCTTCTAGCGTACTTTTATGGATCTGCTGAACAGAGTTCCATCACTATATCTGAGCCATCGCCATGGCCTTGTCAATGGTCCATTCTACAAATCTTGCAGGGCTCAGATATCTTCTTCCTGTTTCATCTGCAGTCGGTTTATCATTCATAAGTCAGTATTCCAAATTCTTCACAGTTATTTTATATTCTTGGCTACGTCTTTCAGAGTTAACAAAGCCCAGTATGCAGCCCGTCAGTGATTCTACTGCAAAAGGATAACATCTTACTATGCAGGGTTTTATATTATATTATGGACTTCAGCACTATGGATTTCATTAGCTTTAGCTCACAGTCTGATCGAAGTATTATTGATTATCTTACCAAGTCAGCCCACTTTATATTGTTCAGAATGGGTTAGTCCTTTGAAGTTCTGGCAGTGTTCTTTTATAAGCAGACATCAGATCAGTATTATTATGGCACCGTCAGAGGATGTATATATACGGCAGAAGTGCAGAGATGCTTTAGTCCTGAGTTAGTTGTTCAGTCAATCTGGGGGAACAACTCATAGTTATTCATATCTTGATTGGCATAATCCTCATTCCTACCTTTTTGTGTTCACTTCACCCCTTATCGAAATTGCGAGGACGCAATTTTTTGTAAGGTGGATGGAATGTAACACCCCGCTCCCGGAATACGTACTTAGTTGCGTATTCAGATTTTTCGATCGTATTTTTCGATTTACTTCTTGTATTATGAATTATTCATATGAACGTTTTGTCTTGAATTTAGATTCGTGGACTCAGAGTCAGCCCTAGTCTGAACCGAGGGCCCGATCCTAGAGTATTACTCGATTTCGATATTCTGATAATTAGAGTTGACCGATTTTAGTTTTAAATATCATTTTTCAATATTATATATATTCTATGATTTTCGGGATTTTTCCTGGATTAAAATGAATTACTTCAAAACGGGTGTCGACCAGTGCCGCTGATCGATTCCCGAATTTTTATCGTACAAACTGTTTGGAATTTCTCGAAGAGCCTTTAGACATTTCTTCTTAGAATAATATTTCCTACCAAAATCCTTTTCTGGGGATTTTTACGAATTTATGGATTTTCCGCCGGAGTCGGTAGATAACCGATTCCAAGATTTTTAATTCACACACGGCTAGGAATTTCTAGAGGGTCCTTTAGACTTTATTTCTTAGAATCACATTTTCTACCTAAATGCTTTTTCTGAGGATTTTATGAATTTATGGAAATTCCACTGGTGTCGGCATCGACCGGTATCGCCGGGAGATTCCAGGATTTTTAATTTAAAAACTACATTATATTTTTAGATTCCGATTTCACCAAACATCTTAAAATAATATTTGCTATTTTTGAGAATTTTTCGGAAGGATTCTGGAACAGTCGATTTCGCGCCCATATTATTATATTATTATTTTATTCAATCCTTGCCTTACCTTCCTTCTTTTCCTTTCTTTTCTTTTCCCGCCAAATCCAGCGCCGACCTCAACCCAGCAGCCCACTCCTCCCACGTGGGCCGCGTCCCATCACCATCACACCCCCATCACATCCACATCATTACTCCCTTTTCTTTTTCTATTTCCTTTCCTTTCTTTCTTTTTCTCCTCATTCTTTTCTTCTTCTTCTTTCTCTCCAAGAGAGAAAGCCAGCCCCTCCCCTCTTCTGGCCAGCCACCTCCGGCGATCTCCGGCGAGAGATCCCCCATCTCCGGCCATCTCCATCTCCTCCTACCTTCAACACAATCAACCACCACCTTCTCCCTCTTCATCTTCTTCTTCAAGTCAACCACCACCACCACCAAAAGAAACCCAAATCCCAAAACCCCCCTTTACCTCTTCCTCTTTGGGGTGGCCGGAGCCACCCCGGGCTGGGGCGCCGCCGGCGCCCTGCCGGCGGCCGCGAGCAGCCAGGGGCCCACCCGGGCCCCTGTGCTTGGCCAGAGAGGGGGGCCAATCCCTCTCTCTCTCTGTTGAAGGGGGGCAGCAGCCCCCCTTTCTTCTCCCTGCAGGAGGGGTGCACAGCCCCTCCTGGGGGGCTGTTGGAGGGGGCAAACGCCCCCTCCTTCTCTGCTGGCGGCCGGCGCCGGCCGGCGCCGCCGCCTGGCCGGCGGCCAGGTCGGGCGCCCCAAGGGGGGGGCGTCCTGTGCGGGACCAGAGGGGGGCAACAGCCCCCCTTCCTTTTTCTTCCAACTGGGCCCCACTCTCTCTCTCTCACTTGGATCTCTCCCGCGCGTCTCTCTCCCGCGCGTCTCTCCCTCTCTTCCGCGCGTCTCTCTCCCGCGCGTCTCTCTCTCTCTCCCGCGCGTCTCCCTCTCTTCCGCGCGTCTCTCTCCCGCGCGTCTCTCTCTCTCTCCCGCGCGTCTCTCACTCCCGCGTCTGTGATTCCCGCGTCCGTGTTCTTCTCCGATGGCGCGACTCAGGACCGGCTCCTCCTTTTTGTTTGGAGCCGCGTTATTCCCCGTTGGCAAGGCCTAGGGCCGGTTCCCTCCTTTTTGTTTGGGGCCAAACATCCCTTCGTCGGGCACAACAAAGGTAGCACCATTCCTCCACTCTGCTTGTTTCCCAACGCGGATCTCAACCCCGCGTCTGGGCAATCCCTTGACGCGCTCCGCGCGTTTCTGCTTTTGGCACGACGCGGAGCATACCCTCGCGTCTCACTTCCCAAGCCCGCGTCTCCCTGTACCTCCTCTCCCCAATATTTATATTATATTATATTATTGGCGCGTGCGCAAGTTCCATGGATTCCAGACTTATCGGCTTTCCGGTGATTTAGGCGAGTATTCTCGCTCTCGCCTCCTTTTGGGTTTCCCCGCTTCGTCGGGTCGATATGTGTTTCCCTTCATGTATCCATGTATTTGGTATTGGGCTGAGTCCCTGTATTTGTGTATGGCCAAGTGCCAGTTTCTGGACATGTATTGCTCTGTGACGAATGCTTGTACTAGGGTAGTTTCCTTCTTGTACATGTACCATGCCTGTGATGTATTGTACTGCCTTATACCATACTTGGCTTCTGGACCCTTCAGCCTCCGGTCCCTCACTGTCTCGAAAGAGGCGTGATTGGGATCGTCAGGTTTCTCAGCTCCGCCTGGTGAGCATGCTTAGCGCCCAATGCTTTATTCACTAAATTCGTTTAGGCGAGTTGCTGCCGGATTCTCCACTCGTATCTTGATCCGAGTGTCCCGGTAACCTCGTAGAACGCATTAGTGTCTAAACTCTGTTCGCTACTTGTGCCCCCAGCTTGTTCGGCTTCGCCTGGTTATCATGATCAGCGTTCAGCGCTTTACCACTAGATTCGTCTAGGCGAGTTGCTGCCGGATTTACTGCTCGTACTTCAGTCGAGTCGTTCCGGTAACCTCGCCAGACGCTCCAGTGATAAATACTGTTTGCTGTCTGTACTTCCAGCTTGCTCCGCTCCACTTTGTTTGTGCTCAGCTACTATTCTACCCCATGCCATTACTTCATGCCTGGCACCTGTCTATACTACTTGTCATTTTCATATTACTTTTAACACATGTATATCACCTGTCAACTGATGTGTTATCACCTGACCTCAGACATGCTACTATTTGGCAAGACCCCTTGTTATGACATGATTTGCCATTGACCTTATATCAATCTCTTGGCATGATTGGTTGCCTGTCTAACATCAATCTCTTGTCATGCTATCACTTGACACCCAGCATGATATACTTGACCTGTGATTATCACATTTACGGGAACCCTGTCTTGTTATCCTGTACTATGTACAGTGACCTGTTATCCTGTATTATATACAGTGACCTGAACTCCTGAATTCCTGATCATGTCCTGCTCTTGTTATTCCCGTAAATGGATAATTAATCTAATAATTCATAAAAGGAACCACTTGCATTGGGTCGGGGGAAACATGCGGATATCAATATGTGTTCGTGTTTACAGTGGCTTTTAGGAATGTTGTGCAACTCATGTTCCGGTCTGACCTGTGGGCCTCCAGGGGACCGAGGGGAGAGCTGGCTCCCTTATTCCTGGTACCATCATGATAAGGGCATACATAAGTCCCTCCTGTTTAGCCTTGCGGCTGGCTTCCGTTTCCATGCAACGGAACAATCCTGGACCGTGGTCCCGGGCATGCACGGGACCCACTGTAAACATAGTTCGTTGATACCCCCGCTGGTTTCCAATAACAACCTTGCTTTACTGGGATATGGATCTATGTGTGCTGGGACGCTAGTCCACATAGCTAGATATCAGGGTAAAGTGAGCTATATAATAATAATAATAAAAGACGCCAGCCTTGGATCTGTGGTACACCTTGCTATGCTTGCTTGTACTGGTTTTTACATCGGATTTCCGGTTTCATGATTATTGTTGTATTAACTGCTTTATTCCTGGTATTCGCCTGCCTCCTGTTCGTTATCTTATCATGCCCTGAGAGCAGTCGGGTTGTATGTGCTTGGATTATGGTGACATAAGATAAAGGTATATAGATGAGGGTTTCCTTGTTTGGATTATTCCTTCGACGTACTGGTCTTATGGAGTCGTGATCTGAAACCATACAAGCAGATTTGCCCGCCTTTGACTTTATTTGGTTTATCGCTTTACATATGCTTACCCCTGCTCGCCACTTGGCTTTCGTATCACCACTCGCCTGGGGAGTTTCATCTGACTCCCCTGGATTCTCATGTCCAGGTCATGGAGCTTGGAGCTTATGGATTCTTCCAGTTGATGATCAGAGTGGCGCAGCGGAAGCGTGGACCTCCAGCACACCGTCCGGAACTCCATCCTTCCAGGCCCCCTGTGTGCCTCTCGAGTTTTCCTTTTGTAAACTCGTGAGTGCCTTTTTACTGTTCATACTTGTACATCTCTTTGTAATCTCGCAATTGCGCATATCAGTGATGTAATATTCATGAAACATTGGATCACCTCTGGTGATAACTTTGTAATTGTATATATGTGTTGGAATGTATAATGCACCACTTGCTTCCGTACTCTGATTCTTGCCTGTACTGATGCTTAGCGTATATACGGGAGGGTAGTTCGGACCTACGTATATACGTCGCAGTGACGTCTCCGTATCCGCCAGGATCGGGGCGTTACAATTATTCCTTCGATGTACTAGTCTCATGGGACCGTAACCTAAGCGTATACAATCAATTTTGCTTGTGATCAGTTTTACTTCGGATTTCCTGTTTTACGATTGTTACGTTATACCCGTTCTTATATATACTTCATTTGTGTTCTAACCCTCCTGTCTTCTGTACTTGACACCTGTGCTCACCCTTGGCTCGCCACCTGGCTTTTGCATCCTACTCGCCTGGGGAGTTTCACTGACTCCCCTGGATTCTCATGTCCAGGTCCTGGAGCCCGGAGCGTGAGGATCTCCCCCTTTGCTGCTCAGAGTAGCGCAGCGGTGGCGCGGATCCCCAGCCGACCTTTCAGAGCTCCATCCTTCCAGACCCCCTGTATGCCTCTCGAGTTTTCCCTTAGCAAACTCGTGAGTGCCCTTTTTCTATTCATACTTGTACATTCCTTGTATACATGTATGTGGACACCCTTTTATACTGTTCATATATGTATATCTTTTGTATTCTCGCATTTGCGCATACTAGTGATATGATATTCATGTAATATTGTGATCACTTCTGATGATAACTGTGTAATTGTACTATATGTGTTGGAATGTATAATGCACCACTGCTTCCGTACTCTGATTCTTGTCTGTACTGATGCTTAGCGTATATACGGGAAGGTAATTCGGACTTACGTATATACGTTGCAGTGACGTCCCCGTATCGCCGGGATCGGGGCGTTACAAAAACTCTCACTACAACACCTATAGGATGAATAGCTCAATGGATGCTCAAGTGTTTGTGTGAGAAAGCAAGGAAAGAATCTTTGGTGAAAATCTCAAGAAATCACTTTTACACTCTTATAAAATCTTCCCTTTTGATTGGAAGTATTAGCTCACTATTTTTGTGGAGAAAAACTTCTGAAATGAATATGAGAAAACAGGCTCTAAGGTCTCCAAAAATCTTGGCCCAAAACAATGACAAAACCCCCTTTTATAGAGGCCAGAAAAATCTGACCGTTGGGCTCTGTCAGAGCTGCTGGTCGACCGGTCCGGTCGACCGCCAACGGTCAAGAATCCGACCGTTGGAGCCTCCGGTCGACCGGCCCGGTCGACCGCGCACCTGGAGCAGAGAATTACTTCTCTGTCGGTCGACCGGGGCGGTCGACCGGAATTTCCAGAGAGCAGACTCTCTGAAGCGGTCGACCGTTCTCCAGTGCACACAGGCGTGCACGTCTGTGCACGTCCGGTCGACCGACCCGGTCGACCGGCCACTGTCAATTCTGAAAAATCAGAACTGCCAGAACCTGAAAATTTTGGGATTAAAGATTGGTCTTTTTGGCTTAATAAAAAATCCCATAAATACTTAGAAATTCTACAAAAAATAGTTTTATGATATAGAAACATGCTTGCACAAAATCAAGGCATGTTATTAAAGATTTGACTATTTTTTGTAACTTGGAAATATTGGCTCATAATAAAAACTGTTTTTCTAAAACAACATGTTTTTCCAAATTTTCATCAAATACAAAAACAAGATATACTTTAAAGCATAGTGTGTATGGATATGATCCACTACACAATCAAGATGAAATATCTAATTTTTGACATAAAGCACTAAACTTGGTTTTGAAAGATATGTATATAGGTAACATCAAAAACCAAGACATGTATTTTGTCCAATGAAAAACCTTTTTACCAAAATGAAAGAGTCTTTTCTAACTAAAAATTCTTTTATGAAAAGACAATTAAATCTCAAGAGTGTGTGTGTGATATGACTTGAGAAATCCACCAATCTATTCTATCCTTTACATTTTTATCTAAAACAAATAAAAATCTTATACCTAGACACAAGTCTTCATCCTCTTGAAGTCTTCACTTGAAGGCTTCTCATCTTCTTGACTTGGTCCACAAGCAATCCACCGAGCTCATCTCTAGATGTGGTCTTGATACATAGGCTCGTGAATCAACCGGTGCTAGCTTCACACCTACTAAGATCTTGATAAAGAATCTGTCACTAATTAAACACAAGATCATTAGAAAATATAACTACATGAGTTGATCATCATCAAAACTAGAGTGATAGGCCTTTGGGCCAACAGGCGAGGCTAGGACTTGACTTATGCTGAGCTAGCCCATCATCTCTGTGCAAGCGAGGCTATCCTCTGCTTAACTGAATCTGAAATCCATTTTGCATCTGAATCAGATATAAATTGCTTCGCCCCAAAGAATTTGACTTAGCATTTCCTTTAACTTACTGCTAACTTGTTTCAGTTTGCATTGCAGTGAGCTATATTCGCCATTCCTTTGTCTTGATGAAGGAGACCGAAAAGTTGCCTCTTTCTTTTCCATTTGAAACTTTAATCTTAAGCAGGAGGAACAAACTGGGGCAGCCGATGTGCGTTCCAGAAAAGGTTGGCAGTCGCTTATCCGAGATGATCCACTTCGAGGCGAGGCTGGTAGCCGCTTATCCGAGATGATCCACTTCGGGAAAGCGGACGTCACCTGTAAGGTCGCGGATCCTCCCATGGCCAATTTTCATCAAAGAAGATCCAACCTGCTGGTGGCGATCAGTCCTTTGTCAATTTTGATTACGGAAGGTTCAACTTCCTTGTGGCACCATCTGTCCTGGTGGCACCATCTGTCCTGGTGGCACCATCTGCCATTATGCGAAGGATTACAGCCTTGTGCAGGAGGAAGACCTTTCGTGTCCAGTTGGTTTGGCTTGAAAGTAGAAAGGACCACTTGTATGCCTTTTGAGCAAATGATTCTGTTGTATGAAACACAACCTTGATGTAGTATCAATGTACCTTTCCTTTTAAATCAATAAAAGTTCAGTTTCTGCTCATCTGATTTGCTATGCCTTCTCTTTTGAATTGAGAACACTTGAATTGGTCCGGCGGAGCTAGACTTCATGCGAAGTTAAAGATAAAATCCTTTCTGAATCAGGAACGAGCTTCCAGCGAGACTAACATTTCCGCGAAGTTCGGACTGTGCTTTTGGCGGAGCTAAGGCAAGCTTTTCGGTAAAGTTAACGGTACGTCGCGCGAAGTCAACACTTGACTTGTGGCGAAGTTAGTCGATAGCTTTTATAAGAGCTTGAAGCGATCCATCGCTTTGATTTTGAAAGGCTCGACCACCTCATTCTCTGCTTTAAAGGTGGTCCTCTCCCGAAGCATTGAGAGTATCCGAGACTTTGGAGGGGATGACCAGGCCGCTGCATTGGAGCTTTTGGTGGACCAACTTGAGAGGGATGTAGACGAATGGCGCCGTCTTAGCCATTCAGACCTGGAGTCTTCAATTAATGAGCAGCTTACGCACCTTGTCGCTCAGATGCATGAAGCTCATCTTGCCGCTCAGGAAGCCGCTAAGGCCATTTTTTCTGACTTGAAATCCTTGGAGATAAGGAAGGTAGAGCTCGGGGACGCCATAGACGCTTCTAGCAGTGCTCTTCTTGACGCTGAAGATAAAATTGAAAAGACCAAGGAGATGATCAGGAAGGCAAATCTTCTTTTATCCAAGGCTGAACAGTGCGTCTTGAAGAGACTGCCCGGCTTGAGCAGCTCAGGGATCAGAATGACGAACTCTCGCGGCGGGAGTTAGCTCAGAGGGCAACTTTGGTTGAAGTTAAAGCTCGCTTGGCCCAGACAGCGAGCTTTAATGAGGCTAAGCTGAGGTCGCAGGCTCTTGTCAGGGCTGCTGATTATAGGAAGACAAGGCTGACCATTCTTGAAGGACAGATCAAATCTTATGACGCACCCCTATAGCTTGTAATATATGTGCCTCCATGTATCGCTTCTTTTTGGAATTAATAAAAGTAATTTTATTTTGACCTTTCTGTCGTGTTTCCAACTTGTTTTATTTTCTGAATTGTCGCTTCCAAGTTGTATTTCAGCCTTCTGAGGAAACAGTCCTTACTTGTACTTAATGATGAAACTTGGCTACCTGCCAGTTCAGAGGTCGCAATGACATAACCGATTGAGAAGCCACCAAGCTCGAAGTAGTCCTTTTCGGACTGAAAGGTGAGACTTGGCTATCTGCCGGTTCAGAGGTCGCAATGACATAACCGATTGAGAAGCCACCAAGCTCTAAGTAGTCCTTGTCGGACTGAAAGGTGAGACTTGGCTATCTGCCGGTTCAGAGGTCGCAATGACATAACCGATTGAGAAGCCACCAAGCTCTAAGTAGTCTTTGTCGGACTGAAAGGTGAGACTAGGCTATCTGCCGGTTCAGAGGTCGCAAT
Source organism: Agave tequilana (assembly GCA_038442645.1). NCBI lineage: Eukaryota > Viridiplantae > Streptophyta > Magnoliopsida > Asparagales > Asparagaceae > Agave > Agave tequilana. Next base: position 74,704 of record JAVJIF010005562.1, read on the forward strand.
GACATAACCGATTGAGAAGCCACCAAGCTCTAAGTAGTCCTTGTCGGACTGAAAGGTGAGACTTGGCTATCTGCCGGTTCAGAGGTCACAATGACATAACCGATTGAGAAGCGACCAAGCTCAAGGTAGTCCTTGTCGGACTAAAAAGGGTGATACTTATCTTTTGTAAATGTCAACAAGTATCGAGACCTGTCTTTTGTAAATGTCAACAGTCTCAAGGTTGAGACTTGTCTTTTGTAAATGTCAACAAGCTCGAAATTGAGACTTGGCTGTCTGCCGGTTCAGGGGTCACAATGACATAACCGATTGAGACGCCACCAAGCTCAAGGTAGTCCTTGTCAGACTAAAAGGGTGATACTTATCTTTTGTAAATGTCAACAAGTATCGAGACCTGTCTTTTGTAAATGTCAACAGGCTCAAGGTTGAGACTTGTCTTTTGTAAATGTCAACAAGTTCGAAATTGAGACTTGGCTGTCTGCCGGTTCAGGGGTCACAATGACATAACCGATTGAGACGCCACCAAGCTCAAGGTAGTCCTTGTCGGACTAAAAGGGTGATACTTATCTTTTGTAAATATCAACAAGTATCGAGACCTGTCTTTTGTAAATGTCAACAGGCTCAAGGTTGAGACTTGTCTTTTGTAAATGTCAACAAGCTCGAAATTAAGACTTGGTTGTCTGCCGGTTCAGAGGTCACAATGACATAACCGATTGAGACGCCACCAAGCTCAAAGTAATCACTGTCATAGGTTTAATGTTAACGTAACAGCGAAATGGATGGAGAGATCTTTGTATGTGGTCTTACCATTTCATGGATGAGAATTGGTAAGTGATTTTGGAGGGGGAATCAAATGGGAACAAGTCCCTTAGGATTTTAGCAAATCCTCAGCTGTCAACGGGTTTGATATGCCTTTACCAACTACTGTTTGAGTCGGGCTAGCCATGCTATTGTTTGGTGGGAGAAAAATTCGCGTAAAGTTTCCTTGAATCAATTGAAAAATTACAACGGACTTATACTCCGACTACAAGGGAGGGAGGATGTTTAATCTTGAATCTTCCCTTTGTTTAATGCTGGGTTCTTCAGGTGGCGGTAGAAAGTGAATCTTGTTTTCCGTTGACCGGGTGAACGTCAGGAACTCTTGGGGATCTTCTCTTCGGTTGGCGGACGGAGTAACACAGCTCTGTCGACCAGAAATCTCAAAGAGATTATAGGCAAAGATTAACTTGTACGCAGCAAGTTACTTGAAGAGTTGGACTCTCTTTCCTTCTCTGTGGAAGCTCTCAAGTCAAGTTCTTCTCCTTGATTTCTCTGATCTGAATTTTTTCGACCCCTTCTCCATAGCAATGGGGCTATTTATAGAGGTTTCAGAGGCGAACGTGCCCCCTAAAAATACTCCATAATGGGGGTTAACTTTCCCGTTATGTGGGCAGTGATTGACCCCATAACAAGGGCAGTTATAACTGAGACGCGGGTTTCGACCCTCGCGCCTTGGTGCCGCAGTGCTGCTGAGACGCGCCCTGCGTCTGGAGTTTGGGACTCTGCTTTTTGGTGACTTATCTTTTAGTGATCTTCAGACAGCCTACAGAACCCCCTCCAAAGTTTTCGATATTCCGCAGTTAGCTGGGACAGATTTCAAAATACTTTGGACTCTAGCTGAATCACCCATATGATTGGACTGACAATGCTCCGGGCTTGATCTTATTTGGAGTATGGCCTTCGTGAGTGTACTGTGGAACTCTTTGAAGCCGCCAAAACTGATCGTGTTGAGTGTCTAGATACACAGTCTAAACCTCCCCGATGCTTTGAGTTTGTCGTTGGTGTACTTTGAACCAGGGGTGGACAGTCGTCTGCTTGTGCCAGTGTACTGTTGAACTGAATTGCAGAAGCAAGGACTAAACGCCAGTTCTGTGGATGCAGGGGTAATACTGCTTTTACAGACGCGTCTTCTATAGGGGTGCATCTTTTGGGATGACAACGCGACTGTTACTCCACGAGGTAGACGCGACTTTGGCCGGGTTGAAAAGATGCGATCTTCGGAGGGACGCGTCTTTTGGAATGAAGACGTGGCTTTTCGGACGCAACTCTAGCCGTGTTGAGAAGGGACGCGTCTTTAGAGATGAAGACGCGACTGTTGGATGCGAATCCGTGCCATGAGTATGTTGCCACGTGTCCTGTAGAATTGAGGGGACACCTTCTTTTTGGCGTGCGAACTTCACGCTGCATTTAATGCACTTTCCACGCGTCAGGCGGTGATTAGGCGTCGAGCCAAGCGCCGCGTATCTTTGCGAATCACTGTGCCTATAAAAGGCAACAGTCCTTTAAGAGTCATCATTAGACTCTCCTTCTTCTTCGTTTGCATCTGTTAGGGTTTGAGAAAGAAGCTTTCTTTATTCTCCTCGTTTCCTTCATCGAACATCGAATCCTCGATCACAATGGCACCAATGGCTAAGCATACTCTTCGTCTTCAAAGGCCATCATTCCTGAGACTCAAATGGGCGGTTTCTCCATGCGGGAAACCCCTATTTCAGGTATAAAAAGCCACCGGACTTGATTTTCGCCATTAAAAGGGTTTTACAGAGTTCTTTTAACTCTTAAATTCCTTTTGAATGTTAACCGCCAACGCGGGCTCAAGCCCGTGTTTAATCGGCAGGCGCAATTTTTGAGTCGATCAACAGGGCGCAGGTTTGATGACCTCTGCTTCTTTTATCTGCTCGAATCTGCGTCTGCTTGTTGAACACAGGGCACCAATGAACCTTACGTTTTGAATTCAACACTTAGAATATTTCTAAGTGTGAAAAATTCAGACGCAGATTTCTTATGACTCTTGCGTCTTGTGAAATCAGATGCTGGTCCTCATGAACCTTGCGTCTGAGTCCAATACTTAGAAATTTTTCATAAGTCTTGGATTTTTAAAATGCGGGCTCCATACTAGCCTTGCGATCTTTGGATCTGGACGCAGATTTTGATGATCTCCGCGTCTGAGTTTATTTCTGCGTTCGAGTTGTAAACACTTAATCATTTTCTTTCAGATTTCTGATCAAGTGTTATTTTCTTTTGCAGTGAGATATTCCTCCAATCCTCTCTCCAAAAAGTGTCACTTCGGGCACGTAGGTGGTGCTGACCGCAATCTAACCTTCGTGTTGCAGAAGACTGCTCCTGTGACTACTGACAAGTCGAAGGAGCGAAGGGAGAGGATCTCTAAGGTCGACATGAGGACCTTCCGGGAAATTATGACCGACGGAGAATTTGAGACGGATTCACGTACTCCGTTAAAGAAACCCGTCTTCTTCTTTGGTGATAACATTAGCAAGGATGGTAGCATCTTGCATGACGGCGTTTACAAGTGGCTTCGCCAGATAGGGGATCGGAAATTCTTTCTTCCCAATATGGAGAGAATGTATCCCTTATCCTATCTCCAGCACATGTCTGTCCACCGAGCAATGGAATGGGAGCTTACCCGATCTGTCCCCGGTGTCTCTCTCGGCATACTAGGCACCAAAACTGTACACTCTGGCGGACACGGGAAGGAAATTTTTGGTTTATTTCCTGGATTACTCAGGTCTGAATACCCAGTAGGGGAAACCCCTCGGCTCAGCACTACCTTCATTAATCAATTCATGAAGGTAAGGGGTGATTTTCCAGTTGATTTCCGCCCGCTCGGGTGGGTTCATTCTTCCGACAAGTCCTGGTGAGGCAAGATGGTGGGCTTTGTCCTCGCCGAACTCGAAGCTCTGTTGGAACAAGTGGGATTTTGTCATGCGGTCAGGGCTGTGCAGTATGGCGTCCCGCAAAGTTCCACAATTTTTATGGGATCCTGGAGCACTACAACCCTTTGACGGGGACATTCTTCACCCCGGTCGGAGAAATGGGGCTCGCCCTGCATGAACTATATGAAGTTTCGGGGCTGGTTATGGGAGACGCCCCTTATGAAGAATACGTTCCAACTTCTGAGGAGCTTCATCTCTTGAGGAAAGAGTGCCCTTAGATATATGAGACTTACTGGGAAGTGTTGTGTCACTTCCACATCTGCGATCAAATAACCTCCTGGAGGACTAGGGGAGTTAAGCAGATGTCTTGGGCGAGCTACCTGTTTAATGGTATAACTGAGAAAGATCACTCAGTGACCATTCTAGCTCCCAGCTCCGACGAGGAAATCGCCGAGAGGATTGATGCCTCTGTGAGTGCTTATACCACAGAGTCGAATGAAGACACTTTCAAACCTGATACGATTTTTAAAAGTTTCCATCATCAAGCCCGGGTCCCCATTTCTGACCGGGCATTACTGGCGGGCTTTTTCATGCTGTGGTTGAAGCGCTGTGTAGTGCCGACACTGCCGCATGAAGTGATTGTTGCCGACGTAGTGTATCCGGCGGTCCTGTTGGCCTATGGTAGGTCCATCGCTCTTCTTCCAGTAATGGTGGCTGGAATTCAAAGTGGATTACGGGCCCTGGCTCAGAGCCTGTGCAAAGTGGAGGCCATCGTCGACTCAGAAGGTAGACCGGAGGTTGACTCGGAGGGGAGGCCGAGAGTAAAGACTCCCAACCCCGGATCGAGCTTCCCTACACGTACCTGATGGCTTGGTACGTTATGCACTGCCCCTCACTGATGACGCCGGTATCTCAATCTGAGGGATTTGTCCCTTTTGTGCAGCGGCTGGAGAGCTCGAGCTGGTCCCACTACTATATGTTCTACGTTCGATTCTGAACGTTTCGAATTATCATCTCAACCGCTGCTTCCCCGAGATTACCGGTGCATCTTATGGGGATAAATTTGCTGACCTCGCAGGTCCGGACGACTTCACGAGGTTGCCATCGGGAGTCTTCTGGTGGCTTATCAACATTCGGCCTGGGTATCTGCTCTTTCGGCAAGGGAACTCATGTACAATTGAGCCCTATATGCCGAATCGTTTTGCCCGACAATTCGGTTATGATCAACTGTATGTCGGCAATCCCAACACCAAACTCTCCTTCAGTGGGAATCTATTTGAAGGTGCTCGGGCTTGGTATTACAGTGTGGCTGGAGGGACAAAGGCCATTTTTCGCTTGCCTGACAAGACTCCTAACTGCTACGCAAGCCTTGGTTTCTGCACTTGGTATTTCTGTTGAAGTATCCTGAGCTTCTAATCTTCTGATTTTTGCTTCTCGCAGGTAGGCTTAATCATCCTTTTTCATATTCGCTGGGCCCCTGGGAGAATATTTCGGCCAGCGAACCTGTTCGATGGTCGACCACTGGAGAAGAAGTCATGGCTCCTGTTCTCGGGAGACGAGGATCTGACATCCGCCGAGACCTTATTGGACACAATGCACCAGTCATGCTTCTGACATGGCGTGGTCACAGTGGGTATGACGGTGGATATAGTGGTGGGTATGGTCTTGGATTCTCCCTTCACTTACCCCAGAAGTGGCATCGATGAATGCTCCATGCTCATTGGATGACTTTCTGGTGGTGGAGGCGTTCATCAACGAAGGATCATAGCCCACTTCGGTTGGTTAGGTAGAATCAGAAGATTCTGCTGCCTTCGACCTCAAGAAACACTATTGTTCTTGGTCAACAACGGACTCTTTCGATGTTCACGTCATGCATGGTGACGTAATCAGCCTCAAAACGTCATCACAGTGCTCAACCCATCTTTGGCGCCCTTCCGAACATCTTGTACTTGGAATGGTGGGAAGTTTCAAGGAGTGAGTGCAACCTTTGAGAGAGAGGGACTTCTTTGTACTCCTTTATTGTAAAACTCAATCTTATTGTATAAGAGAGCGTTTTGTATCACTTTCATATGTTGGATATAAATAAAAGTGACACTTTTTTTTCCTTCTATTATCTTGAACTCCTTTTTTTTTTAAGTCAGATGAATAGAAGCAAAGAATCTTTGACCTGTCAAAACTATGATGATAATCTTAACGAGTCAAATTTTGTAGAGAGAGATCCTATTTCAGGAACTCAACAATGCTGTCAGAAGTGTGATATTAACTTGACAAGGGATAAGATAATTTTTGCGGACCTGCCATTCTATAAAGGAAAGTGACAGGTGAAACTTGTACCCCCAGGGAAGATGAGCTTTTATCAGAGGTGTACTTTTAACTTGATCAAGATCAGCTGGGGATCTAATGAAAACACTGTTAACGGTGTAATGTTAACCTAACCATATTTTTAGGTGGACTTGTTGTTCTGTTGATGAGAATAACAAGTGAGACCAGATTCGCGGGGGATCTAGGATAGCTTTTTCCGTTAGAAGTGTGATATTAACTTAACGGGTTGAATATAGTCTTGTCAGAAGTGTGATGTTAACTTGACAAGGGTGTGAGTCAGAGGTGTGATATTAACTTGACTCAAAAGCATTTCAGCTGAAAGAGTCACTGTCATACGTGTAATGTTTAACTTGACAGTGAGGGTAATGCTAGAGGTGTAGTTTTGAACTTGGCATTAGTCATCTCGACTTTAACAAGAAAGTCCGAGGGAAAGTCATGGCCATAAGTGTATTGTTGAACTCGGCAATGACCTGGACGCTAGAGGTGTAGTGTTAAACTTAGCATCGTTCATTTCAGCTTCGATATGGAAGTCTGAGAGAAAATGACTGTCAGAGGTTTAATATTGAACTTAGCAGAAACTTGATTACTGTTAGAAGTGTAATATTAAACTTTAACAGCAATTTGTCAGAGGTGTGGTATTGAACTTGACAGAAATTGATTTGCGATATGAGCAATTTGAGGGCCTGCCATTCTATTGATGAGAATTGACAAGTGAAGTTTGAAGTGCCAGAGGTATAATGTTGACCTGGCAGACTTGAAGGCTTGTTCTCCATATAGGGTTGACAAGTAAAGTTTGTACTCAATAGGGAGTATTAAAAATTTTCATTACCAGAGGTATAGTGTTAACGTAGCAATGATTGTATTTTGTAGACCTACCATTCTGTGTATGAGAATTGGTAAGGGATTTTGGAGGAAAGGGTGGAATTACATCCACTTAGGATTTTTAGCAAACCCTCAGCTATCAACGGATTTGAGGTGCCTTTACCAACTACCGTTTGAGTTGGGCTAGCCATGCTATTCCCCTCAGCATGATGAGTTGTCGAAGACTTATGTTGGGCTTAGAAGCCAACATTTTCCTCTGTCCTTAGCCGTTGGGGCGTCGGACGTTGATGAAGATAGGAATATTAGAACCCAAGTTTCACCTTTCGTTTCTTTATCAACATGCATCATGGTACAATCAATGCGCACTTAGCTTGTCATTGATCTATCATGATGTGACATAATGAAGGAAAGAAACTTTTCTTGGATCTGGAGTTTTGATCAGAGGTGTACTTTTAACTTGATCGGCGGAGGAGTACCATTAAGGATAGTACTTCTTCAGAAATCTGCCATTGATCGGCATCATGAGTGTATCGCCATTTGCAGTTATGAGGCGATATGATCCATTTGAGTAGACCGACTCTACTACAAATGGTCCTTCCCATTTGGGCTGGAATTTTCCTTTTGTCTTATGTGTCATCACCATAGGTCTTCTGACGGTTAAGACAAGGTCACCTTTCTTGAAAATTCGCACTTTAACTTTCTTGTTGAAGGCTCTGGTAATCCGGGCTTGGTAGAGCTCGATTTGTTGTTGGGCCTGCAGACGTTTATCATCTAAGGCTTCCAACTATTGGAGTCGCTGTCGATACTTCTCCTCATTTGTCATCTCCGCTGTCAGGGCGACGCGTAGAGATGGAATTTAGATTTCTAGTGGAAGCACGGCTTCACACCCATATACCAAAGAAAATGGTGTAGCTTTAGTCGGGGTTCGTACAGTTGTGCGATAGGCCGATAAGCATTCACCTAACTTGTCGTCCCAGTCACGCTAACTTTTGGAGACGAATTTCTTGAGAAGCTTGCCGATGGTTTTGTTGAAAGCTTCTGCGAGACCATTAGCGGCGGGATAGTATGCCGTTGAGGACACACTCTGGGTTCTGAACTTAGCGCAAAACCTCTGGAAAGCCTGACTGACGAACTGGGGTCCATTGTCATGGACAATTCGCCGAGGTACCCCAAAACGGTAAATGACATGATATTTAACGAATTTGATCACGTCAGATGACTTCACCTCCTTCAAAGGAATGACCTCAGCCCATTTGGAGAAGTAATCGGTTATGGCCAAAATAAACCGATGTCCTTTTGAGGATGGTGGGCTGATAGGACCAACTACATCCATTCCCCACATTTCAAATGGCCAGGTAGAGGTCGTAGAGTGAAGGTACCCTGGGGCTTGATGGATGAAATCGCCATGTACTTGGCAGGCGTGACATCTTTTGGCATAAGTGATGGCGTCAACAATCATTTTGGGCCAGAAATACCCCAACCTTTGGAGTCGATTTGCAAGTTTTGGGCCAGGTTGGTGGGCTCCACACATGCCGTCATGGGCTTCTTTCAATACCTCATGTGCCTCTTTTTGTGAAAGGCAGCGAAGCAAGATCCCGTCATGCGATCGACGATACAATGTTCGTGTGATCGCATTATAGTAGAATTTGGGGGCTTTCCTTCTAATGGCAGCCGCTTCTTTGGTGTCTTCAGGCAGGAAGCCGTATAGGACATAATCAATATAAGGGAATCGCCAGTCTCTAGGCTCTGTACCGGCTGACGACTCGCGAACTTCTTTGCCTTGACAATCTCCTATTGGCTCCGTGTAGTCCTCAAGAGCAATTCTCGGACAATACAGGTCGTGGTTGTGGACAAATATTTTCTCCACTGTTCCGGCTGGAAGAGCTAAAGAGGCAGCGAGAGATGCCAGTGCATCTGCATGCGCATTTTGCTTGCGTGGTACATGGTCAATGTAAAAGTTGGTGAACCTCTTGGCCATGTAGACAGTTGCGTTGTAATAGGGTACTAGATCTTCATGTCTGACTTCGTACTCCCCGCGAACTTGGCTGACGATGAGCTTAGAGTCACCATATGCCTCGAGATTTTTAACGCCAACCTCATCGGCGAGTTGCATCCCAATCAAGAGGGCATTGTATTCTGCTACATTGTTGGAACAAGGCTCGGTTAACGAGACAGCTCGAGGAATCACATAGTTCTATGGGGAGACGAGTACTACTCCTACTCCTGCCACTATATGTCCTTTTGGGCTTGTTCTCGATGCATCGTCAAAGAAAAGTTGCCACACTTACCTTTCAAAGGATGTCTGAGTCTGGCAGGCTTCAGCGACCTCGTCTAGGAGATCCTCGTAAAGTTTGGCTGCCCTCGGATCTGGATGCTCAGCCAGGAAATCCGCCACAGCGTGTCCCTTCACAGATTTTTGTGGTAAAAAGTGCATTTCATATTGGGATAGCAATATGGCCCATTTTGCCAGTCGGCCGTTTAACGATGAAGGCTTTATCATAAGTAACCTCAGGGGGTTGACTTTTGATATGACGTTTATTGTCTGGCCTACCAAATAGTGTCGCATTTTCTGAACAGCGAACACCAACGCTAAACATTCCTTCTCGATCGGGTTGTACCGGTGTTCGGCCCCAATCATTGTTCTACTCAAATAGTAGATCGCTTGCTCTCGTCCTTGATCATCGTTCTGAGCTAATAAGGCTCCTAAAGAATGATCCATCGCTCGGACGTATACCAGGAAAGGTTTTCCGGACACTGGAGCTGCAAGGACTGGTGGCTGTGTGAGGTATGAAATCACCTAGAGGGGGGGTGAATAGGTGATATGCTAATCTAGTGAACTAAATGCACTAAATGCGGAAGCTTAAAAACTAATTGCAACACACTTAGTACAACACACAAGTGTAGCTGAATTTCCCGTGAAGGGCTCTGGACTAACTCATCTTGATTACCCTAGATATGGGCTGAGGTGCTATATGAAGCTCTTGTGGTTAAGTACAAGTGAGGCACACACACAAACAATCCAAGCATATAATGAATAAGCAATATGAATATATTCAAGGCACAAATGCAAGCAATAAGATATGAATGAATGAATGATGCTTTGCACAAATAAAAAGAGAGAGTTAGAGAGACAATGGATCAAACGAAAACACAATGATATGTTCCGAGGTTCGAGCCCCTAGCTCTACGTCCCCGCTTTCACCGAGAAGGATTTCTAATCCACTATACTCCCACCGAGGGAACCTCCACCGAGGAGGATTTGTTACAACACAAGGAGTACCGAACTCCTCTCTCAAACACCGCCTTACAACCGAGGGGTAGGCCCGTAGCCAAACAACAACCAACACCTCTACCGAAGAGGGTTTACAAACCAAACTCCACCTCTCACTAGAGGGAGCAAACCACAATCTCAACCTCTACCAAAGAGGGAGCAAACCAATCACCCGATCAACCTCTACCAAAGAGGGATACAACAAAAGCAAGGGTGTTTACAACAAGTGGTTTCTTTCAACCACAAACAATCTCTCTTTTCCACAAAACAAAGATCCTAAATAGATTAGGATAGAATGATAGCTCAAGTGTGAAAAACTAGGTGTTCGGAAAACAGAAACTCAAAGAAAAATACTTGGGAAAACTCTTGTAAAAGATAGAAAATGAAAGCCAAGACAAATCTCCCAAAATACTCTTTTCTTTGATTTTTTCAAAACCTAAAAACAAATAAGATTGGAAGTTTAAAGCTCAAAAACACTTTTGAAAACTTGTTTTTAACACTAGGGAAACAACAATTTTTCTCTTGTAAAAACCTTAGCCAAAATCCCAAAGAAATGGGGTTTATATAAGCCAAACAGAAAACTAGCCGTTAGGCTGATCTGGCAGCCTGACAGGCTTGCGGTCGACCGCCCGGTCGACCGCCAACGGTCAGAAATATGACCGTTGGGGCATCCGGTCGACCGCACGGCCGACTGCCCAGATACATAGAGCAGACTTCTCTGCTCCGGTCGACCGCTCGGTCGACTGCCCAGATACAGAGAGCAAGGCTCTCTGATCCGGTCGGCCGACCGGCCGATCGGCCCACTGTGCCAGCAGACGTGCACAGGTCTGTGCACGTCGGTCGACCGCCCGGTCGACCGGCAAGGCCTGTCACCACAGTTCTGGGTCAGAAACACTTGTTAAAATATTTCTAAAATCTTTTAAGTCTTGTAAAAATACCCAAAAATAGTTTTATCATTTTGCATTGATATATAAACATGTGATAAACATTTCAACTCAAATATTAAGCATATGAAACTATTTTGTGTCTTATCATTTTTACCAAAAACCAAAACTAGTATTTTGTCAAACTTGAATTTTTCTCAATAGGAAATCTGATTTTTCTTAAAACTCATGAATAGACATATCAAAATAAGTTTGTTTAAGATATGAAGCATGTATGTATATTGAACACATCTAATATACATAAAAACCATTTAAACTTGTTTTGATCTAAACTATTCATGAAAACCAAAATCCATAAAACGTGTGTGTTGTGCACTTGAGCATATCAACTATACTAAGCTTTACAACTGGATCTAAAACACACTAAACTCTATGATACCTAAGTCTTCTTGACGATCTTCATCTTCAAGTCGACTCGGTCCAAACACCGTGATCCAACGAGCATGGCTATGTATGATCTTGACGCTCGGGCTCGGGAATCACCAAGTGAAGGCTTCCAAACTCATCTTTTTGAAGCAATCACCAACTAATATCTTGTTACATGATCTGAAACTAAAATCACAAGATTATTAGTAAACATAACTACATGAGTTAATCATCATCAAAACTAGAGAGGAAGGCCTCCGGGCCAACAATCTCCCCCTTTTTGATGATGACAAAACTCATGGAGTTATATATGCATGGATTAAAGTTAAGCTTCAAAGAAGCTCCCCTTAACTCATGCATAAACAAATAAACAATAAATATGCAATGAATAACAATGCATAATCATGCATAAACAATAAAAGGCTCTAGATACCAATGAAATGTTCAAAAACAAAACATGCTCTAGATACCAATTAAAATTAAACTTGATTAAACTTAATATATGCAAAACATAAATATGCATATATAAAATATGTTCCAATCATGCATATTAAAAACATCTTCTCTATTTGAGTTTGTTTGAGTTTTATATAATGCATGTTAAACTCTCAAATAATTCTCCCCCTTTTTGTCAATCATCAACAAAGGGGTAAAAATCAAAAACAAAACAAAATCTTCTCCCCTTTTTAATACAAAGAAACAATCATCAATAAAGGGGTAAAAGCAAAACTAAATCAATAAATTTTTATCCCCTTTTTGTTCGAAACAATGAATCAACAAAGGGTTAATAAAAACAATGAAAAATTAAAAATGAGAACATTGTTTTTATTGTTTTGACCCCTTTTTGTCTAAAACAAAAACAAAGTCAATAAGGGGTGACAATCAATTAAGGTATCAATTGAAAATATGACAAAGTAGCATCTTGATACCAATTGAAAGTAAACATAGGTCAATAAATAAATGGTATATGCGATATACATTCATGAAGAGGAAGATGTGAAGCTTTCCTACATAGATACATTACATGAAAGAGGGATGACAAGCCCTAATTCACATAACATACACTATGCAATGCATAAGAGATGTGAAGCTCCCCCTACACACGTGTATCACATAAAGAAGAGATGTCAAGCTCCTCAATACAAGATACACTCAACATGAATCTATATGTAGAAGAGATGTTAAGCTCTCCTTGCATATAGGCAAAATAAATCAAAACTTTTGTATTTATTTTCTTTAAACAAACTTTTGAGATACCAAATTTAAAAACATTCAAATAAACATTTTGATATCAAAAGAGAATATTTTTCTTTTTAAACATATGATATCAATTTGAAAATTTTATTTTCTATCATAAAGTAAGGGAGTAAAAATACAAATACCAATTGAAATATGAAAATCATTAGCAATTGAAATATGAGAATCGAATTTTCTCCCCCTTTATGAAAAACAAACAAAAACAATGCGTAGGCTTGAATTAAGATACCAATTGAAAACTAAATCAATTGAAACAAAGATGGAGCTCAAGCTTAGCATAAACAAAATATATATATATATGTATGAAAATTAGATACCAATTGAAATTGATACTATTGGAATTGAAAAAAACATACATACAAACATATATGAGTATACAAGAAAGGTCAAAATTGATACCAATTGAAAGGATCCAATGATACCAATTGAAACAACAATAATATCAAAGTATAACTCATATAACCTAGCCTCCCAACACATGCTTATGTTAAAAAGATTTTCAATGTAAAGCATACACAAGGCATGGTCCCCCAACCAACCGCCCTTGGAAGGTAGGGGTTTTCAAAAATAGATTTGAAAATATAGTATGTTTGAAAAATTCTACCAAATGAAGAATATCGTAACTAGTTATATGAAAAATTTGTAAACTAGTACGAAATCCTTCAAGCAAGGAATAAAAACAAATTATTTTTCATGAAACATGAAATTCACATGATAACCAACACTCTAATCCAATTAAGCATAATAATGACTCATGAAAACAAAACATGAGTAAACAATAAATGTGAGTGTACAAATAAGATGTGAAAATCACAATCATAAAAAATATACCATTAAGCTCAATATTCCTTGAAACAAGAAAACATGAAAATCATCAAAACTATTTAATCTTCAAGGTATATGTATGTCATGTACAAACTAAAATATACATACATATCCAAACACAACGAGTTCACAAAGATATATGCATGAAGGCACGTGGCTCAAAAGGATATACATGTATATCTAATAGTTTGGACAAGATAGACATATACATGAAGTTTAAACATAAACATAAAACAAATCCAAAAAGGGAATACAAGTTTAAATGCATGAATCATCAAAACTAGACTATACTAGCACATCTAATGGGAACAAATAAGCATTCAAGCACAAACATATATAGATTTATTTGTGACCCACTATATGCACAAGTATATACCTAGTTTTAATAAAAACTAGCATTTAAACATATATTCAAAACATGAAGCATCAAAAACAAGATATAAATCATCATGATAAATCTAAACATGATTATTATGTAAATCCACATGTTATTAAACCTATGATAAACATGATAGCTAAACAAAGGTGAGAACACAAAAGTAATAGTCCATATTTAAACATGGGTGTCTCAAAAAGGGCTATACATGCATGTCAAGGATCTAATAAACATAGCATTTACATACTAATCCATAAACAATGAAACATGCTATAAACAATGAATATGAAAAGCATGAAAACAATAATTAGGAGTTAGGAATCGTTACCAAAACCTAGAAGGCAACTCTCCTTATCTCCAAAACATGGTGGTCTTCCCACCAAACCTTCCCTTGAAAGTGATGCATCCAAATAGTAATCTTTAGGCTCGGAACGCATCCACTCCAAGGTACCGCTACTCTCACGTCATGTGAGAGCCCACACCTACATTAAACAAAGGAGGGGTGGTCTTTGGTACCCACATCTTATTGGGTCCATGGGGGTTAGTCCCTTCTCTAACCCAAACAAAATTATTTGCTAAATTTGAAGTATGTAATCTATCATAATAAAATTTAGTAAGGTGGCCCTTACGTCCACAATGTGTACAAGTGTACACATGAGCATACAAGTGATGATGGTGTCCGTGAGGAGCATGTGTATGCCGTGGAGGGTGTGCATGAAAAGATGGAACTTGTTTCTTTCGAAACAAAGATTCCAAACGTGTATGGCCCACAACACATTGGCTCAAAGTGGAGCCCAAACAATCTACACTCTTCTTAAGCAAACAAATATCATCATTAATCCTAGAAGAAGAGGTACATGTAATAGATATGCTAGGTGAAACTACACTAGCATGGCAAACATGAGAATCTATTTCATTTTTCAAAGATTTATTTTATTTAAACAAATTTCTAATTCTTTTGAAATAAATTCAATTTCATTTTTCAAAATATTGTTATCTCTTAAAGTAGAATCTACTTTAGAAGATAAAACCTCATTGTTTTTCAAAACAACATGGCAATCATTTTGATTTTTCAAAAATTCATTTTCTTTAAGTGCAAGCTCTAAATGAGATCTCAATGAGTCCATTTCATTATAGATCTCAACCTTCTCTTGCAAAACATTGTTAAGTCTAAAATGTAAACTTTTATTTTCTTTTTCAATTCCTAGACTTTTCTTTTTCAAAACTTTATATTTTTCAATTAATTTTTCACAAACTATAGATAGTTCTTCATTTAAAGTATGGGGATCAACAAAATCATTACATGAAGAACTAGAATCAAAACTATCTAGTTGAGTTTCCGATTGTACCTCAAGGGAGTCATTCCTTGGACCATGTGGCATTGAGACTCGGATTCTCCACTAGATTCCTCCTCTTGTTGGATTGGCAATTGAAGCTTGGAGGTGGTAGTGGTTGTCAACTTGTTCCACACTGCAAAGGCGGAATCAGGATTAGAAACATGCATAAGATAATCTTTAGGTAGCGTGCTTCTAATGGCCTCAAGGGCTTGTGCATTGGCCCCTATATGATTGCGGTTACCAAGATAGCATTTCTTGGTAGCGGCAAGAAAGACATGCAAACCTAGGGTCTTCAAATAACAACTCATCATAACCTTCCAAATCTCAAGTCTAGAAATATCAAACATAGGAGGGCTATCCATGAGAGCAAACTATATGTGTGCAAGCAAACAAATGTGCAAATGCAAATGGTAGATTAGCTAAACAAAGGATCTCACTCCTAGGATGTTAAGCCTAAGTATCAGGAACGTAGGCTCTGATACCAATTGAAATCACCTAGAGGGGGGGTGAATAGGTGATATGCTAATCTAGTGAACTAAATGCGCTAAATGCGGAAGTTTAAAAACTAATTGCAACACACTTAGTACAACACACAAGTGTAGCCGAATTTTTCGTGAAGGGCTCTGGACTAACTCCTCTTGATTCCCCTAGATATGGGTTGAGGTGCTATATGAAGCTCTTGTGGTTAAGTACAAGTGAGGCACACACACAAACAATCCAAACATATAATGAATAAGCAATATGAATATATGCAAGGCACAAATGCAAGCAATAAGATATGAATGAATGAATGATGCTTTGCACAAATAAAAGAGAGAGAGTTAGAGAGACAATGGATCAAACGCAAACACAATGATATGTTCCGAGGTTCGAGCCCCTAGCTCTACGTCCCCGCCTTCACCGAGAAGGATTTCTAATCCACTATACTCCCACCGAGGGAACCTCCACCGAGGAGGATTTGTTACAACACAAGGAGTACCGAACTCCTCTCTCAAACACCGCCTCACAACCGAGGGGTAGGCCCGTAGCCAAACAACAACCAACACCTCTACCGAAGAGGGTTTACAAACAAAACTCCACCTCTCACGAGAGGGAGCAAACCACAATCTCAACCTCTACCAAAGAGGGAGCAAACCAATCACCCGATCAACCTCTACCAAAGAGGGATACAACAAAAGCAAGGGTGTTTACAACAAGTGGTTTCTTTCAACCACAAACAATCTCTCTTTTCCACAAAACAAAGATCCTAAATAGATTAGGATAGAATGATAGCTCAAGTGTGGAAAACTAGGTGTTTGGAAAACAGAAACTCAAAGAAAAATACTTGGGAAAACTCTTGTAAAAGATAGAAAATGAAAGCCAAGACAAATCTCCCAAAATACTCTTTTCTTTGATTTTTCCAAAAACCTAAAAACAAATAAGATTGGAAGTTTAAAGCTCAAAAAACACTTTTGAAAACTTGTTTTTAACACTAGGGAAACAACAATTTTTCTCTTGTAAAAATCTTAGCCAAAATCCCAAAGAAATGGGGTTTATATAGGCCAAATAGAAAACTAGCCGTTAGGCTGATCTGGCAGCCTGACAGGCTTGCGGTCGACCGCCCGGTCGACCGCCAACGGTCAGAAATATGACCGTTGGGGCATCCGGTCGACCGCACGGCCGACCCCCAGATACAGAGAGCAGACTTCTCTGCTCCGGTCGACCGCTCGGTCGACTGTCCAGATACAGAGAGCAAGGCTCTCTGATCCGGTCGGCCGACCGGCCGATCGGCCCACTGTGCCAGCAGATGTGCACAGGTCTGTGCACGTCGGTCGACCGCCCGGTCGACCGGCAAGGCCTATCAGCACAGTTCTGGGTCAGAAACACTTGTTAAAATATTTCTAAAAATCTTTTAAGTCTTGTAAAAATACCCAAAAATAGTTTTATCATTTTGCATTGATATATAAACATGTGATAAACATTTCAACTCAAATATCAAGCATATGAAATCATTTTTGTGTCTTATCATTTTTACCAAAAATCAAAACTAGTATTTTGTCAAACTTGGATTTTTCTCAATATGAAATCTGATTTTCTTAAAACTCATGAATAGACATATCAAAATAAGTTTGTTTAAGATATGAAGCATGTATGTATATTGAACACATCTAATATACATAAAAACCATTTAAACTTGTTTTGATCTAAACTATTCATGAAAACCAAAATCCATAAAACGTGTGTGTTGTGCACTTGAGCATATCAACTATACTAAGCTTTACAACTGGATCTAAAACACACTAAACTCTATGATACCTAAGTCTTCTTGACGATCTTCATCTTCAAGTCGACTCGGTCCAAACACCGTGATCCAACGAGCATGGCTATGTATGATCTTGACGCTCGGGCTCGGGAATCACCAAGTGAAGGCTTCCAAAATCCTCTTTTGAAGCAATCACCAACTAATATCTTGTTACATGATCTGAAACTAAAATCACAAGATTATTAGTAAACATAACTACATGAGTTAATCATCATCAAAACTAGAGAGGAAGGCCTCCGGGCCAACAAGGTATTGTTTAATTTCCTCAAATGCTTGCTGGCAAGCGTTGTCCCAAATGAACGAAACACCTTCTTCATTAATTTGGTAAAGGGTTGGCATCTTCCGGAGAGATTTGAGATAAACCTTCGGATGTATGCCAATCGTCCTTGCAATCCCCTGAGCTCCTTGAGATTTCTCGGAGATTGCATCTCCTGGATAGCGCGAACCTTTTCCGGGTCCAAATGAATTCCTGTGGAAGTCACTACAAACCCTAGGAACTTGCCGCTGGCCACCCCCAGAAAAGATTGGTAGGGTTCATCTTCAACTGATGGGTCCGCATGATGTCGAAAATCACCTTTAAATCAGCTATATGATGACTTTTAGCACGGCTTTTTACTGCGATGTCGTCAACATAGCATTCCACCGTTTTGCGCATGTGTTCGTGGAAAATGGCATTCATGGCCCTTTGATATGTCGCCCCTGCATTTTTTAGTCCGAAGGGCATGACGGTGTAGCAGTATACCCGCAGTGGTGTCTTGAAAGAGGTATGTTTTTCGTCGTCAGGATACATTTTGATTTGATTATATCCTGAAAATCCATCCATGAAGGACATTCGCTCAAATCTGTAAATCACCTAGAGGGGGGGTGAATAGGTGATAATGCTAATCTAGTCAACTAAATGCGAAATTTAAAAACTAATTGCAATTACACAAGATGCAAGCAACAAGTGATGCACACAACCAAGCCAAGCATATAAGTATGAATGATCAATGTGATATGATGCAAGGCACAAAAGTAAAGAGAGAGAGATAGAGTAAGAGTCAAGGGATCAAGCGCAAACAACAAGATATGTTTCGAGGTTCGAGCACCCAGCTCTACATCCCCGCCTTCACACAGAAGGATTTCAACTCCACTAGCTTGTCCACAAAGGACTCCCACAAAGGGAACCTCCACCGAAGATTTGGGGCAATAACAATTACAAGGAGTACCCAACTTCTCTCCTTACAAACACAACCTCCTCCTTGAGGCAAAGCACCAAGCCAACAAACAATCACCTCACAACTTGAGGGATTAGCACAAAGTAACACAAGGATCACCTCACAACTTGAGGGATACAACCCAAAGGCACAAAGCCAAGCAAATTTTGGGTTTACAACTTGGTGATCAAAAGACCACAAACAATCTCTTTTCCCACACAAAGATCCTATAGAATAAGATAATAGATGTAGCTCAAGTGTGGAAAACAAAGTGTTTAAAACAAAGAAAAATCACTTGGAAAATCACCACAAAGATATAGAATAATAGAACCAAAATCAATTCCCAAAAGACTATTTTTCTTTGAAATAATGAAACACTTTTAAACAATAAGGATTGATCTTTTTAGCACAAAGAAACTCTTTTAAACTTGTGAAAACACTAGAGAAAGTTCAGAAATTTCGTCCAAAAATTCTTAGTGAAAACTGGCCATTAATGGGGTATTTATAGCCCCCAAAAAAATATAGCCGTTGGCAGCAGAAACTGCCAGAAATGAACTACCGGTCGACCGGTCGGTCGACCGGCCAACGGTCACATTTGACCGCTGGCAGCTACCGGTCTACCGGGCAGTCGACCGGACCCAGATACAGAGAGCAACAACTCTCTGTCCGGTCGACCGCTCGGTTGACCGGGGGCAACCCGAGAGCAACCTGCTCTCAGTCGGTCGACCGTGCGGTCGACTGGCTTATGGGTAAGCCAGCGTGCACGTATCCGTGCACGTCGGTCGACCGCTACGGTCGACCGGCTTCTTGATTCGGTCGGCCGTGCGGTCGACCGATCTAGCCTGGCAGCAGCAGTTCAGGGACAGATAAACAGGTTATTTTTAATCCTAAAAATTCCCATAAAATCTCTAAAATTACACAAAAATAGTTATCATTTTACATTGAAATATAAACTTGTGTTAAACATTTCAACACAAATTTCAAACATTATGAACTATTTTTGTATTATAGAAATTTTGCCAAAAACAAAAAACCGTATTTTCTAAAACTTGGATTTTTTATTAGAAAAATACGTTTTGTCCAAAACTCATCTAAATACAAAAACATGATATTTAAACACTTTAAAGCATGTTGCATATGGATATAATCCGATATACAAGAAACATATATATATCCATGTTTTTGACTTTAATTCCAAAAATATGTTTTGTTAGAAATACCAAAACATAAAACACATGAAATAGACTATCAAGCTAAGTTTGTTTAAGAGAAGAAGCATGCATGTATATAGAACAAATCTAATATACATTAAACCATGTAAACTTGTTTTGATATAATATCTATTCATGCAAACCAAGATCGGTTAAACCAAAAACCAAAAACCAAAACATGAAACGTGTGTGTTGTGAACTTGAGCATATCATACTATTCTAATCTTTACAATTTGGATCTAAACACAAAACTAAACTATGGTACCGATGTCTTCTTGTAGAGCGCCGTCTCCAAGCCGACTCGATCCAAAACTTCGTGATTCACCGAGCTTAACTCCAATGAGTGCTATATATGACCTTGTCGCTCGGGCTCTTGAATCACCATGTGAAAGCTTCCAAACCATCTTGTTGAAGCAAATCACCAACTAATATCTTGATTAATGATCTGAAACTAAAATCACAAGATAATTAGTACACATAACTACATGAGTTAATCATCATCAAAACTAGAGTGGAAGGCCTTTGGGCCAACAATCTCCCCCTTTTTGATTATGACAAAACTCATGGAGTTATATATGCATGGATTAAAGTTAAGCTTCAAAGAAGCTCCCCCTTAACTCATGCATAAACAATTAAATATAAATATGCAATGAATATGAAACACGAAACATGCATAGATATGCAATGAATAAAAGGCTCTAGATTACCAATGAAATTTTCAAAAACAAATAAACATGCTCTAGATACCAATTAAATTAACTTAATATATGCAAAACAAAACTAATGATCTCTTTTACAAGCTTTTGATATCAAAAATAAAACATGTTCTTTAAATAATGCTTTTGATACCAATTGAACTTAATAAAAACACAAAGCATGCATACAAACATGCATATAAACTCAAATTCTTCTCCCCCTTTTTGTCAATCATCAACAAAGGGGTTAAAGACAAAATAAAAACTAATAAAAACACATTCTTCTCTTCTTTTTATTCAAAATAAAGAATCAATCAAGGGATGTTCTCCCCCTTTTTGTCTAAATATGATACCAATTAAAAAAATGTCAAGGAAGTGCATATTGATACCAATTAAAAGTGAAACTATACCAATCAAAAAACAAAAATCTTGATACCAATTGATAAGTAAACAAATATCATATCAATTGTAAATAAACAATCTAGATATCAATTGAAATTAAACATTACAAATTTTGAATTTCTAAACATAAATCTTAATACCAATTGAAATTATTATTCTTTTTAAGCATATAAACAAATTTGATTTTGATATCATATGCTTTAAATAAAAACTTTTAATCATAAAGTGTGGGAGTGGAAAACAAAATACCAATTGAAAGATAAAATACGAGTTTTTCTCCCCTTTATGAAATACCAACAAAAATAATGCGTAGGCTCGAATTAAGATACCAATTGAAAGCTAAATCAATTGAAACAAAGTTGAAGCTCAAGCCTTAGCATAAACAAATATATGTGTATGGAATATTAGATACCAATCGAAATTGATACTATTTGAAATGTAAGCATACATACATAAACATATATGAGTATACAAGAAATGTCAATATTGATACCAATTGAAAGAATCCAATGATACCATACAATAAGATCAAGTGTATATCTCATATTTCCTATCCTCCCAATCATGTACAAGTTTAAAATGATTTTCACTATAAAGCATACATGAGCATGATCGCCCATCCATCCGCCCTTTGAAGGTAGGGATTTTCAAAAATAGGTTTGAAAATATAGTATGGTTGAAAATCTCTACCATATGAAGAATATCGCAACTAGTTATAGGAAAAATTTTGTAAACTAGTACGAAATCCTTCAAGCAAGAAATAAACCAAAATTGTTTTTCATGAAACACATGTAAATCACATGATCACTAAACACTCAAAGTCCATAAAGCCCATATCATATTCTCATGAAAACAAATCATGAGTAAATTAATAAAGTGAGTGTACAAGTATAATGTGACACATATCAACATGAAAATATTCAATTAAGCTCATGTGGAATTCCTTAAAAACACGAAAACATGAAAAAAAAAAAAACTAAATTTTCATTACCAATTGAAATTACTTAAACACATAAAAATCATCAAAACGATTTAAACTTCAAGACATATGTATGTCATGTACAAACTAAAGTATACATACATATCCTAAACAAAATGAGTCCACAAAAGTATATGCATGAAGGCACGTGGCTCAAAGGATGTATATGTATAATCAATAGTTTGGATAAGATAGACATATACATGAAGTTAAAACACATGATCATAGAAACATATCCAAAATGAAGAATACAAGTTAGAATGCATGAATCATCAAAACTAGACTTATACTAGCACATCTAATGGGTACAAATAGGCATTCAAGCACAATCATAAAAAGATTTACTTGTGGCCCATTCTATGTACAAGTATAAATTCTAGTTTTCATAAAAACTAACATCTAAACATATATTCAAATCATGAAGCATAAAACGGGTCAAAAATCAACATGATAAAAATAAACACGATCATTATGTAAATCACACGTTATTAGAATTATGAAATACATAATAGCCAAACAATGGTGAGAACACAACATATGGGTTCATCTAAACATGGGTGATCTCAAAAGCTGTACATGCATGTCAAAGGTCTATTAATCATGGTATTCAACATACTAATCAAAATATGAAGCATTAAAACAAAACATCACAAACATCCATATAATCATTATGTATATGCATGTGCATTAGATCTAGAGCATACATATTAGTTAAAAACAAGGTGAGAACACATAGATGTAAATCCATATAAGCAAGAAGTGTCTCAAGTAACTAAACATGTATATCACTAATCTAATAAACATGGCATAAGCATAATGAACAATAAACCATGGCATGCTATAAATTGATGAACATGAAAAGCATGCAAATATAAACGGGAGTTAGAGAATGATACCAAAACCGATGAGGGTACCTCTCTAGTTCTCCAAACCAATGGTGGTCCTCTCCACCAAACTCCCCTTGAAAGTGATGCATCTAAAATGTTTCCTTTAAGCACGGAACGCATCCACTTCAAGGCACCAACACTCTCAAGTTATGCGAGAGCCCACACCAACATCAAAAATCATAGGGGTGGTCTTTGGTACCTATTTCTTTTGGGTCCACGGGGGTTAGTATCTTTTCTAACCCAAACAAGATTATTTGCTAAATTTTCAATATGTAAACGATCATAGCAAAATCTAGCAAGGTGGCCCTTACGACCACAATGTGTACAAGTGTACACATTAGCATACATGTTATGGTTGTGTCCGTGATGAGCATGTGTATGCCGTGATGGGTGTACATGTAAAAAAGGAACTTGTTTCTTGCGAACCAAGATTTCCAAGCGTGTATGATTCAAAGTACATTGGCTCAAAGTAGAGCCCAAACAATCTACACTTTTCTTCAAAATATTTATGTCATTTTCAATACTAGAAGATAAAGTGGAGCATGTAAAAGATGTGCAAGAAGAAGAAGCTATACTAGCATGGCACACATGAGAATCAATATCAATTTTCAAAGATTCATTTTTCTTTAAAACTAAATCTAATTCTTTTGTAATGAAATCAATTTCATTTTTCAAAACAAGGTTATCTTTTAAAATAAAATCTAATTTAGAAGATAAAACCTCATTGTTTTTCACAACATCATCACAATCATTTTTACTTTTTAAAACATCAATCTCTTTTAGGGTAAGGTCTAGTTGAGATCTTAGTGAGTCACGTTCACTAGTAATCTCTTCCTTCTCTTGCAAAACCAATTCAAAAGTTGAGCACAAATCCTTCATTTCTTCTTTTAATTCAAAGTGTTTCTTTTTCCAAAGGTCATGTTTTTCCACAAAATTTTCAAGCTTAGAGGCAAGTTCTACATTTAAATTTTGAACTTCAAAACACCCATAGCAATATGAACTAGAGCTATCATCTAGTTGAGAATCGATTGTACCTCAAGGGAGTCTTTCCCTTGGACTATGAGGCAATACTCGTCGGACTTGTCTCTCCTAGATCTCCTCAACTTGTTGATAATCCTTGGTAGCTCGGGAGAAGTCAATATACTCCAAACTGCAAAAGCCGAATCATAATGATCAAACACATGTAAAAGATCTTCATTAAGAGATGCTCTAAGTGTCTTAAGTGCTAATGCATTAGCCTTTCTATGCTTGCTAGCATTTGGGTAGGATTCTTGAGTAGTGGCTTGATAAACTAGATGTCTTAGGTTTTTTAAATGACTACTCATCTTAGCCTTCCAAATATCATGTCTAGAAAAATCAAACATAGGAGGGCTATCCATGAGTGCAACTATATGTGTGCAAATGAAAATGCAAATGAAGATTAGCAAACCAAGATCTCACTCCTAGGCGGTTAAACCTAATATCAGGAGCGTAGGCTCTGATACCAATTATAAATCACCTAAAGGGGGGTGAATAGGTGATAATGCTAATCTAGTCAACTAAATGCGAAATTTAAAAACTAATTGGAATTACACAAGATGCAAGTAACAAGTGATGCACACAACCAAGCCAAGCATATAAGTATGAATGATCAATGTGATATTATGCAAGGCACAAAAGTAAAGAGAGAGAGATAGAGTAAGAGTCAAGGGATCAAGCGCAAACAAAAAGATATGTTTCGAGGTTCGAGCACCCAGCTCTACATCCTCGCCTTCACACAGAAGGATTTCAACTCCACTAGTTTGTCCACAAAGGACTCCCACAAAGGGAACCTCCACCGAGGATTTGGGGCAATAACAATTACAAGGAGTACCCAACTCCTCTCCTTACAAACACAACCTCCTCCTTGAGGTAAAGCACCAAGCCAACAAACAATCACCTCACAACTTGAGGGATTAGCACAAAGCAACACAAGGATCACCTCACAACTTGAGGGATACAACCCAAAGGCACAAAGCCAAGCAAATTTTGGGTTTACAACTTGGTGATCAAAAGACCACAAACAATCTCTTTTCCCACACAAAGATCCTATAGAATAAGATAGTAGATGTAGCTCAAGTGTGGAAAACAAAGTGTTTAAAATAAAGAAAAATCACTTGGGAAATCACCACAAAGATATAGAATGATAGAACCAAAATCAATTCCCAAAAGACTATTTTTCTTTGAAATAATGAAACACTTTTAAACAATAAGGATTGATCTTTTTAGCACAAAGAAACTCTTTTTAAACTTGTGAAAACACTAGAGAAAGTTCAGAAATTTCGTCCAAAAAATTCTTAGTGAAAACTGGCCATTAATGGGGTATTTATAGCCCCCAGAAAATATAGTCGTTGGCAGCAGAAACTGCCAGAAATGAACTACCGGTCGACCGGTCGGTCGACCGGCCAACGGTCACATTTGACCGCTGGCAGCTACCGGTCGACCGGGCAGTCGACCGGACCCAGATACAGAGAGCAACAGCTCTCTGTCCGGTCGACCACTCGATCGACCGGGGGCAACCCGAGAGCAACCTGCTCTCAGTCGGTCGACCGTGCGATCGACCGGCTTATGGGTAAGCCAGCGTGCACGTATCCGTGCACGTCGGTCGACCGCTACGGTCAACCAGCTTCTTGATTCGGTCGGCCGTGCGGTCGACCGATCTAGCCTGGCAGCAGCAGTTCAGGGTCAGATAAACAGGTTATTTTTAATCCTAAAATTTCCCATAAAATCTCTAAAATTACACAAAAATAGTTTTATCATTTTATATTGAAATATAAACTTGTGTTAAACATTTCAACACAAATTTCAAACATTATGAACTATTTTTGTGTTATAGAAATTTTGCCAAAAACCAATAACCGTATTTTCTAAAACTTGGATTTTTGAATAGAAAAATACGTTTTGTCCAAAACTCATCTAAATACAAAAACATGATATTTAAACACTTTAAAGCATGTTGCATATGGATATAATCCGATATACAAGAAACATATATATATCCATGTTTTTGACTTTAATCCAAAAAATATGTTTTGTTAGAAATACCAAAACATAAAACACATGAAATAGACTATCAAGCTAAGTTTGTTTAAGAGTAGAAGCATGCATGTATATAGAACAAATCTAATATACATTAAATCATGTAAACTTGTTTTGATATAATATCTATTCATGCAAACCAAGATCGGTTAAACCAAAAACCGAAAACCAAAACATGAAACGTGTGTGTTGTGAACTTGAGCATATCATACTATTCTAATCTTTACAATTTGGATCTAAACACAAAACTAAATTATGGTACCGATGTCTTCTTGTAGAGCGCCGTCTCCAAGCCGACTCGATCCAAAACTTCGTGATTCACCGAGCTTGACTCCAATGAGTGCTATATATGACCTTGTCGCTCGGGCTCTTGAATCACCATGTGAAAGCTTCCAAACCATCTTGTTGAAGCTAATCACCAACTAATATCTTGATTAATGATCTGAAACTAAAATCACAAGATAATTAGTACACATAACTACATGAGTTAATCATCATCAAAACTAGAGTGGAAGGCCTTTGGGCCAACAGAATGCACACGTATTGTCAATCATGACATCTGTGATTGGCAGTGGGAACTCATCCTTGGGACAGGCCTCGTTTAGATCACGAAAATCAATGCAGATTCAGATCTTTCCGTTCTTTTTAGCAACGGGGACGATGTTGGCTACCCAATCAGGATGTTGTTCTTCCCTAATGAAGCCAGAGTCTATAAGCTTTCTGACTTCTGATTGAATTGCCTCCATTATTTCTGGACGGATCCATCGCTGTTGTTGTTTGACAGGCTTTACGTCCGTATTAATGTTGAGGCGATGCATAGCCACTTGAGGATCAAGTCCAGGCATGTCTTTATAATTCCAGGCGAAGACGTCTATATATTCTTGTACAAGAGATATTAGATCCTTTTTCTCCGAAGGTGACAGACCTTCACTTATAAAGATGGGCTTAGGATTAGTCTCATCTCCTAAATTGATCTGAACAACCTTATCTTCTGTGGGTGGCTCACGCTGTTCAAAGCGGGTATCCCAAAGATTGTTTAAGTATTTGATCCAAGGATCTGTATCAGATTGGATCATTTCTTCATCTCCGTCTTTCAGGTGGCTTGTTGAAACCATATTCACTGAAAGTTCTCTGAAGATGTTGCCGACATTAACATTTGACTCCCACGATGACGTGCCCGATGAGTAATCATGGCATAATGACTCTTCAGACTCAGAAGCTGAATGGATCGGAGTTGACACATAGCCTAACCCCCTGCGAGTCTGATGATAATAATCAGGGGTTTTCCCTTTTGGTACAAAAGATCGGAATAGTGTTCTCCTTCCTTCGCCAAAATTTAACCCTGGACCATTCGTCAGATCATACCCCATGCTTTCCATCATTCTGAGTGCCTTTGGCTCAAAATGACGAACTGAGGGGATTCCTCTTCGCCTTCTGATTCTTCACGGGACATCGGTTTGGATTCAATTCGTCCGAAAAGAATTGGTCTTTGGCCTTTCCGTCTCGCTGGAACCATGAATATGATTCTTGCTCATCGCCAGCATCTTGGTGCGTTACGAAGGACGACTTCACCGGTACATGCAATGATGTCAAAGTATCCATTGCCAACCAGAGATCATCATCCACCTCGGTACTAGTGTCTGACGGCACTGAATCAGAAGCAAATACAGAGAAATACGCCAAATCTAATTCTTCATTAAAATACCATCCGCCTACATCATCGGTGGTATTATCAACATCGAGCTTATTAATGCCCGTTACAAGTGGATCTAGTTCCCACATGCACTCTTCTTTTTCCGGCTCGGTGTCGGCTTCATTACCAGAGTCGGGCTCCTCTGGTTGCGGGATTTCATCTGTTTCCACAGAGTCATGATATAGGAGAGAATCTGTGAAATAATTCTCAACTCCCTTGAATGGATGCCTTTCGGCAATCAACGTTCGCACCTTTCCACTCCTGTCGATGTATTTCATGACTTGGTGGAGAGTAGAGAGAACGATAGAATTACGATGAATCCATGGTCGTCCCAACAGCAAATTGTAGGAGGTGTCAGTATCTATCACGTAGCATGTCACCTCCGACCTTAGGTCCCCAATCTGGCATTTGAGCTTGACCTTCCCTATTGGACGGGTACTATTGGCATTGAACCCATAAATAGTAGTCTGGGTGGCGCTCAAACGGTAGTAGGAATTCCTAAATGTTGCATGACACGGCGAGGTATAATGCTCAATGTGGACCCGGGATCTACCTGAATGCGGTTCACCTTAGATGATCCAATATACCCTGTGAAGTATAGGGGTCGATCATGTTTCCCTTTGACTTGCATATCATCTGCCGTGAAGGTGATGCAGGGAACATTTTGGGAGGCGTGGAGGCAATCCTCTACATCTTCCTCCTGTGGTCCAATTGGTACCTGGGTCATGAAAACCTCTGCATTAGCTAGGGCCTCTTGCAGAGCTTCTCTGGTTGACTTTGATAGCCTGAGGAGCTCATAAAGAGTAATTCGGGCCAGGATATTGGCCAGTTGAGCCAAGACATTAAAGCGGTAAGGTGCTGTGGATCCTTCCGCGATGTCTTTCGAGAGAACTTTGGAAAACTGAAGCTCTTTTTGTCTCTCCATGGGCTGCTTTGTGGAGGGCTTGGCTGATTTCATAGCGGGTTTTGGAGGAGTTACCACCATTTCGTCATACTTTTTCAAATATGACTGACCCGAACGGGTTTTCGCCACAAGTTGGTTGGGTTCTGTGGCCAGAGCTAACGTTTCCTCTTCTGAATCAGTCAGTGAGGGAACATCAGTCTCCGCTTCCCGAGAAGAGGCACATACCACATTACAGGATGAAGCTTTAGCTTTGCCTTTGGACTTCCTGCTGGTTACAGTGATCCATTGCTGGCCATCCACAAGGTCGGGATGAACCCACATGACTTCTCCCCGAGGTGTGGAAACAGGTACCATGCCCTTCTCTTGCTGCTGGTGAGGGTCTGTGTTGACCATTCTCAGCTCTCTTCTTGGGACAGGGACTACTCCAGAGGGTGTTGGAGGTTGTCTTCCAAACTGGAGAAATGACGTCATATTGGCAGCCACCTTCTTCTGCTCTGGATGGAGTTTTAATACCTCCGCGTCAATCAGAGCCTGAAGGATGTCCTTGAAGACGTAACAGCTCTTGGTGGGGTGTCCCAGCATCCTGTGATACAAGCAGTAGTTGGGACTATCAGTTTTACCGACTTCTTCAGGGCGCCTAGCTTCAGGAAGCTTCAGTCTGTTGCTCTTGTTGAGTAACTTGAAGAGCGAGTCGACATGTTCGTCCTTGAAGCAATACTACTTGCTAGCGCGTGGTTGGCTTGAAGAGCCACTTCCCTTGACCGGTTGAGGTTTGACGGGAGATTTGGTCCCTGTCGCCAAGTTATCCTTCCTTTTCGCTTGGAGGGGTGTGTCTGGCGCACACCTTGTTGACCTCTCAGGTCGGGGTTTGTTTTCATCTGCCCTAACTCGGGCGATAATTTCTCCAGCCTGTTCACCTTGTTGGATCAACTGCTTCCAGGTGCGGCTTTCGGCAACTCTTATTTGGGCGAGGAGCGAGGTTTGTAGATTATGGCGGCATGTTTCCACTAGGGTGATCTGGGTCATACCGCTTGGACATCGGAGTGCTACATTCTGAAATCTTTCTACGAAAGACTTGACGGACTCTCCCTTTCGCTGTTTGGTGGCCAAAAGAGTAGGCATGGTGACCTCCGAGTCATCTTCAAAGAAGCGTGTTAGGAAGAGCTTCTCCAAGTCACCCTAATTCTTGATGGAGCCCTCTGGGAGCTTCATGAACCATTCAAAGGCAAGCCCTTTTAGGGTACCGATGAACAAGCGTGCCAGAATGGCATCATTATCTATCACATTCCCTATTTGAGATTTAAAGTAGTAGATATGTTGGTTCGGTGAACCTTTCCCATCAAATGCTTGAAGGGTCAGAGCCTTGAACTTGGGAGGGTATGGAACAAGGTCCCACTCGGTCGGATATGGTCGGACCACCCCTGCTTCTTGCAAGCCTTTTCGGTTGGTAAGGACCTCCAGACGTTGCTCCAATTGATTCATTCTTCTAGAATGAACCTTTTTCTGGTCTCGGTCATCTTTTCCTTGTGACGAGGATTTAGACGAACCAGAAGTAGGCTGCTCTTTCTCCTCTATACGTACGGAAGATGAGCTTTCTCCCTCTTTTCGTTTGCCTTTAGACTTTTTAGAGGAGGTTTTGTCGGTTGACTTCCTCTTGTCTTCAAGCAACTGTGCCAGCATCTGCTTGAGGAAATCGATAGATTCTTGTTGAGCACGAATCATCTCGAATTGTTCCCTCTGGACCTGGGCTTGCTGCTCCAAGCGCTTAGTTGTCTCCTCAGGAGTGCTGGTCATGTATATAAAGGCCTCTTTCTCTATAGAAGAGTTTGAAGCCTGTGACTCTGCAATAGCGGAATGCGAGTCATTCACCTCAATGCCCCGGGCTAGAGCATTGTAGTTAATCAGGGGGATTGCCCCTGTCCGGGTGCGAGTGTGTCGGTACACTCCTTCGGGTTCTGCGTTAGATTCATCATCGGAGCTGATCGCCGGTTGCTTTCCCCTGCTCCTGCTTGCCATGTTTGCAGTGAGCTCGGGATACTCAGTATCAGAGAAGACCCTCCTTCTATGGGAATGACTCCTTTTAGCTGATCGGGGAATCAGGGTCAGCTGTCTGACTAGAGACTGCTGGTTTGCATCTGAGCTGCAACGGCACTCAGAGAGCATTGTGATAAGCCGTTCGCAGCAACATGATGAAGTGATTCGATTAGCACTTCTCTTCCTTGCCAAATAATCCCTTAGATCCGTGGGAGGAGGATCAAAGAGATTAGCCTCGCAATGTCGAGGGCGGGAGGCATTCTTGCTTTGTACAGCTGGGACGCAGGGTTCAGAGACGCGGGGCGCATGAACGCAGCTCTTGCGTCGCGGCTTCTGAGCGTGAGCTTGGCGTCTCTGCTGATGAGAGACGCAGCTCTCACGTTGCTGATAATTGCGTCTGGACAGAGACGCTTGAAAATCGCAGGGCTGCTGGGCCCCATGCCTAGAAGCGCGTGCCTCTTGTACTTGACAAGGTGCGTGAGCTTCGCCTTGGCGTCTGGGGAGTGGGGCTTCCGAGGAGCCTGCTTGCTGAACCTCACGTTTGGGCTGCCAAACGCGAACTTCACGTCTCAGATGCGGTACGCTGGTCTGAACCTTGCGTCCTACCTCTGTTGGACAATCGGTCGTTCAAAATTATAGTTGACGCGAACGCCTCCTCTGCCGCCATTCAATGTTCCGGTTGCGTCGTGGAGGTTGAGGGGAACCCCCGACGACCTAGTGCTGAAGAAGAGGGCGGATTGGCTGGACACCAGAGAGGTTGACCACGCGGGTCTCCTGAGAGACGTTGGTGCGGGTGTTACGCGTGGCGTGATTAGCCACGACATCCTTCACAGCAGCCGCGTCTGAGGGAATCTCAGAGCGGATTTCGGGGCAAATCCCCGTAGAGACCCTACGGTAGGCTCGGGCTTTTGGGCTCTTGGAGCCGGAAGAAAGGAACTCTTCATACTTTGCCTGGTCGAATTCTACGACGAGTGACTCGACCGTTTTCCCCTTATAGAGGACGTTACCTTGCGCCACCACTTGCTCGTCAGTAACGAAAGTAGTCCCCAGCGGAGTCGCCATCTCTTGTTTGGTGGGAGAAAAATTCGCGTAAAGTTTTCTTGAATCAATTGAAAAATTACAACGGACTTATACTCCGACTACAAGGGAGGGAGGATATTGAATCTTGAATCTTCCCTTTGTTTAATGCTGAGTTCTTCAGGTGGCGGTGGAAAGTGAATCTTGTTTTCCGTTGACCGGGTGAACGTCAGGAACTTTTGGGGATCTTCTTTTCGGTTGGCGGACGGAGTAACACAGCTCTGTCGACCAGAAATCTCAAAGAGATTATAGGTAAAGATTAACTTGTACGCAGCAAGTTACTTGAAGAGTTGGACTCTCTTTCCTTCTCTGTGGAAGCTCTCAAGTCAAGTTCTTCTCCTTGATTTCTCTGATCTGAATTTTTCCGACCCCTTTTCCATAGCAATGGGGCTATTTATAGAGGTTTCAGAGGCGAACGTGCCCCCTAAAAATACTCCATAAAGGGGGTTAACTTCCCCGTTATGTGGGCAGTGATTGACCCCATAACAAGGGCAGTTATAACTGAGACGCGGGTTTCGACCCTGCCTTGGTGCCGCAGTGCTGCTGAGACACGGGTTTCGACCCTCGCGCCTTGGTGCCACAGTGCTGCTGAGACGCGGGTTTTGACCCTCGCGCCTTGGTGCCGCAGTGCTGCTGAGACGCGGGTTTTGACCCTCACGCCTTGGTGCCGCAGTGCTGCTGAGACGCGCCCTGCGTCTGGAGTTTGGGGCTCTGCTTTTTGGTGACTTGTTTTTAGTGATCTTCAGACAGCCTACAGTTATTCCCCTCAGCATGATGAGTTGTCGAGGACTCATGTTGGGCTTAAAGGCTAACATTTTCCTCTATCCTTAATCGTCAAGGATATTAGATCATCTGGTTAAAGGCCAAGTCTTGATCAGAGGTGTGGTGTTAACTTGATCATAAGAAGGGTCCTTAATCAAGGATAATACTTCTTTAAGAATTTGCCATTGATCGGCATCATGAGTAAATCGCCATCTAAAGTCATAAGGCGATATGCTCCGTTTGAATAGACTGTTTCTATTACAAACGGTCCTTCCCATTTAAGCTGAAATTTGCCTTTGGTCTTGTGCGTCATAATCATCGGTCGTCTGACGGCTAAAACCAAGTCTCCTTTCTGGAAGATTCTTTGTTTGACCTTCTTATTGAAGGCTTTTGAGATTCGAGCTTAATACAGCTCGATGTGTTGCTGAGCTTGTAGTCGCTTCTCATCTAGGGCTTCGAGCTCTTGAAGACGAACCGATTATTGTCCTCTGATGTGATCTTAGTCATTAAAGCGACTCGTAATGACGGCATCTGAATCTCCAATGGTATGACTGCTTCACACCCGTACACCAGGGAAAAAGGTGTATTGCCTGTGGGGGCCCGAACCGTGGTTCGGTAGGCCCAAAGACATTCACCAAGCTTTTCGTCCCAATCTCGCTTATTCGAGGAGATGAACTTCTTGATTAACTTGATGATTATTTTGTTGAATGCTTCCGCCAAGCCATTAGCGGTGGGATTATAGGCAGTTGAAGCCACATTCTGAATTCGGTATTTATCGCAGAACCGATAGAATACCTGGCTTATGAATTGGGGACCGTTATCATGGATGAGCCGCCTAGGGACACCAAATCGATGGATGACATGATGTTTGATGAAATTAACCATGTTAGAAGTTTTGACTTCTACCAGTGGTATGGCTTCTGCCCACTTTGAAAAGTAATCGGTTATTGCCAGAATAAACTGGTGACCTCTTGTCAAAGAGGGGCTGATTGGCCCTACGACATCAATTCCCCATGCTTCAAATGGCCATGAAGCAACAGTTGGGCGGAGCAACTCTAAGGGCTGGTGTATGAAGTCCGCATGAATCTGGCATGCTCTACACCTTCGTGTATATTGGATGGCATCGGCTATCATGGTTGGCCAATAATATCCAAGCCTCTACAACCTGTCTTTAAGTTTTGGACCTGGCTGATGAGCTCCGCAAATGCCGTCGTGTGCTTCTTTAAGCACTTCTTGTGCCTCTGAATTAGAAAGGCAACGGAGGAGGACACCGTCATATGAACGACGGTAAAGTGTCTTCAGAATTGGATCGTAGTAGAAACGGAGAGACCTTCGTCTGATGGATACCGCTTCTTTAGGATCGTCTGGCAGCAGACCATGTAAGGCATAATCGATGAGAGGAAATCGCCAATCTCTCGGCTCAAGATCCGTCGAGACATTATAGGCTTCTCGGGTTCTTAACATATGCTTAGAGCATACAAGGTGTCGAGTTGCCACTGTGAGGTGATACTCGGTGTCGACTGACAAGCCTAGAGTTGTTGCTAATGCAGCAAGAGCATCCGCCTTAGCATTCTGAGATCGAGAGTGCCCGATGTAGAAGCCATCAAACAGATTAGCCATTTCGATGGCTATATGGTAATAAGGCACCAAGTCTTCGTGGCGGGCCTCATATTCGCCTTTAACCTAATTGATAATCAGTTTTGAATCGCCGTAGGCTTCGAGGTAGCGTACCCCCATTCCGTGGGCGAGCTGAAGGCCAATGAGCAGAGCATTATATTCCTCTACATTGTTGGAGCATGATTCCGTCAGAGAGAATGCTCTAGGAAGGACGTGATTTTGTGGAGAGATAAACACAACCCCCACACCGGCGATGATCCTGCCTTTAAGACCTATTTGTGATGCTCGATCGAAGAACATCTGCCAACATATCCTCCGTTGTGAAGGTAATAGCAGGTACCTTTGATTGTGCATGATGGCATTTAGGACACGGAGACTGAGCGTCATCTTTAGGGATTTCTGGCATATACGTCAGGAATGATTTTGAATTAGTCAGGGTATCCCTGAGTGCTTCTCTCGTCTCTTTTGAGAGACGAAGGAGCTCGTGTATTGTAATACGAGCTGGGATATTAGCCAGCTGGGCTAATATGTCAAAACAAAAGGGCGTGTCAAGCCCTGGGCCTAAAGGCTTCTTCAGGACATGGTCGAACCGGACCTCCTTAGGCTTCTCTTTACCCTTAGTTGGAACCGAAGCGGATGCTGGTACTTGTACTGACGTCGTTTGCTATTGTGTCTCGTCAGTAGCTTTCTCATTCTGTTTTAAGTATGATTTTTCGGATCGAGTACCCGTCGGCTGAGGTACATCGACCTGCGTCACGCACGCGTGCTTTTCTCCTTCAGAATCACTGAGAGAAGCTGACGTAGGATTGTCATCGTCTGGCAGGATGGAGATGACATTACAAGATTTATCCTTCGACTTGAACTTATTTGAATCCCACTGTACGTCTTGGACAAGGTCTGGGTGTATCCACATGACTTCCCCTGTCTCCAATGTCAAGGGAATAAGACCTCTATTATCCTGAGTTTTAGCCGCAGGATGTTTGACTTCCAGCCGTGGCACAGGGACTGGATAGGTCCCGTCAGGAACTGTGACCTTTGGGATTTTGCCGAACTCGAGTGTCACCATATTGGCAGTGACTTTCTTCTGCTATGCCTTCAGTGTCAGGACCCCTGCGTCGATCAAGGCTTGAATTTTGTCCTTAAGGACATAGCACTTGTCGGTAGGATGGTGAATCATCCTGTGGTAGAGACAGTATTTGGGATCGTTCGTACGTCCTATCTCATTGGGACGTCGAGCCTCTGGTAGCTTCATTTTATTCCCTTTGTAGAGTAAATGGAATATTGTGACCACCTGATCGTCTCTGAAGGAATAGTGTTTTGGAGGGAACTTAGACTCCTGATTATTGAAGCCGCTCTTCTTGGCTTTCGACTGTACGTCCCCGGACAATTCAACGGACATAGTCTCCTTCCCTTTAGCTTGAGAAGACTGCGCTATGTCGCTACGTCCTTTATTGCTTATACCCTATTTGCCTTTGGGGGCAGATGGTTCGAACTTTTTAGCTGACTTTTCGGCTATCTCAGCTTGCTCGACCAATTCTTTTCAGGTATGGGCTTTGACAGCCCCCATGCGAACCTCTACTTGGTCCAAGAAGTTGTGCATGCACGTCTGTAAAAGCATGGGTAATGGCATCTCTGCTGGGCACATCAAAGACAGGTTTTGAATCGCTCAATGTAATTACGGACAGATTCGCCCTTCTTCTGCACGGTGGAGAGGAGCTTGTCCATGGTTACCTCGGTATTGTCCTCATAGAAACGAGAAAGGAATCGGGTTTCCAGGTCGATCCAGGAATTGACGGAGCCCGGAGGGAGACTTCAGAACCAATCAAATGCCACCCCTTTAAGGTGCCAATGAACAGCCTAGCCATGATGGCATCATTGTCTATAACATTACCAGTTTGAGACCGGAAATAGTAGATGTGCTGGTTTGGCGAGCTCTTTCCATCATAAGTATGCAATGTTGGTGGTTTGAACTTCGGTGGGTATGGCACTGAATCCCACTCCAACGGGTAAGGACGGACTGTCCCTACTTTCTTAAGGACTTTAGCGTCTAACGAAGAACCCTCCTTGGATTTCTCCGTCTTTGGCTGGTCATTGCTAAAATGTTCCTCCTCGTCGTGATTGCTCCCGGCATCATTGTTATTCCGGTTACTGAGGAGTTGAGCGAGCATCTGTTGAATGTTGTCCAGAGCCTCTTGCTGAGTTTTGGAAGTTTGCTCCTGAGCTTCCAAACGTCGACGAAGGTCGTCGTTAGCATTATCAGCCATATTGACTGATGCTCTGTCTGTTCGCACTGAGCTGACTGTCGCCGAAGAAGCATACCCGCTATCTTTATCTTCTTCATCAGATGACTGGACTGATCTTCTCCTTGGTTCTGGCGAGGCTACTGCCGTCGAGGAAGAAGGCTGTTCATAACTGTAGGGTATCGTCACCCTAGATCTGGTGTTTCGGAAAACAGCCTCTTCATGCACCAAGACTTCGCCCAAGCCTGGGCTATAATCTGGAATTGAGGAGCTGTAGGGAGTGTCGTCGGATGCTTGTCTGCCCCTGTGCAGCTCTCGTCCTCTCCCGTCATGTTGACGGATGCAGAGGGTAGGCTCGCGAGACGCTTCTTTTATGATGTTTCACCGGGGCTTGTACCGACAGCCGATCAAAAACTGATCGTCAGCCTGGAGAAGTGGCGAGGCTTGGTCCTAGCCGGCAATGGACTGAGTGGACGGTTACCAGCTGACATCCCACTTGTTGACAACATGGGGAAGTAGTTCGAAAAGATTCTGACTTCCGTTTGTTCGTCAAGAATTCCCGCAAGTCAGACCCAGTTGGGCCTAAACGATCCAGCGCAGAAGCTCTTTTGGATCGCGCATAAGACGATGTCCTGCTTCTTTTATCCCCGCAGAGGGGATTAGCACAGAGTAGTGCTTCAGCTCTAGCTTCGCGGCTAAGAACCTTGGGAGCGCCCTTGGGCGCTGAAGCTGCATAAGCAACGTTGTCAACACTTAGGGAACTTCCCTTAACTCCACCACAAAGCGCGAACTTAGCGCTTGACGAATCGGAGGGCGGAGCACGCTGTGGTGCTTTATCCGCTATGCTGCTGCGAAGGCGATTAGCCTTAGATAGTGCCTTGATTTTAGCTTCGCGGCTATGAACCTCGCGCGTAGGCTGTGGTACAATAGCTTCGCTCATAAGAACGAGACTGGCGCGAGTTGTTGCTCTTGAGTTGGGCGAAGGTATGGTTGTCGCAGTAACTTCGCGGCTAGCAACCTTATTGGAGCAGGCAAGCATCTTGCCTTTTTCTTCGCGAGAGAGACGCGGTTCTGGCGTAGCTACGCCTGAGGCTTTGCCCAGAGCCTTCTGTTTTGGCCTCCACATCTGCTTTGGTAGAGGATACTTAGGTTCGCAAGGAACCTGACAAGCCACACGCGAGGCTGAAAGGTGTTGGCAGAATTCTGCCTCTGGCTTCTATTCTGAAACCTTGGTCATGGAGACCTTTCTATGCTTCCGTGCATGAAGCATTAGGCCACCTCCAGAGAGGACTTCTTCAAATTTTTCCTGGTCGAAGTGGACGATCAGGTTCTCTAAAGTGTTGGACTTGGACTGCGGGCGTGCTTCCTTGTTGCGCCAGAGAACCGCAGTAGGCTCGCAGAGAGCCTTATCTGTCTCCGCAGAGACTTGTCTTGAAGATTTAGCCAGAGAGGCTCTGGCTGCACCGGCTTTCCCGAATTCAGAGATAGACCCGAAGGTCTGTTCGTCGCATTGTGACACTTGATTCTCAGCAGCGGAGAAATCTATCCCCAGCGGAGTCACCATCTTGTTTTCCATTGATTTGCAAAGGGGAAAATTTACAAAAAAAAGGGTCGGGGAGCTAAATTACAAGTAATACAGAAGATTACAAGTAGATCTCCTCAGAGATTCTGGAGAAGTGTGTCGATAGGAGTCTGGTCAGCGCGCGACCACTTTGTCCCTTTGATGATGCGAGCGATGAGATTCCCTTCTCGCCTGGTTCGGGGAATCAGAAAACAGAAGGTTGGTAGAACCCTCTTGTTACTTCTCAAAACCGCCTTATCTTAGGAATTCCTTCTCGCCTGGTTCTGGAGATTTCTTGAGAAGAAGGAAGGTATTAGGGTATCAGCACCCTGATTAGAGAAGCAGCTCTCTAAAAGTCTCTGAATTTAAGAGAATAAATCTCTGTTTGTACGCGTGGTGCGTCCTCTCGAGAAGTCGTGAAGAAGTCCTTGCGTGTGTGGAGCTCTCTACTTCTGGAGTCCTTTCGCGTTGTTCTCTCTCCTTGTGCCCCTGGTGGGCTATTTATAGGGAGAGTAAGGGTATAATCGTCCCTTGAAAATATAGAAACAGATTGAATCAAATCTGTTTAAATCTAGAAAGTAGCCTTGCTGCGAGGCTAGGATCGGCTTCTGCGAAGCCAGAAGAGGCAGGTCGGTTGATCCTCTTGATCTGTTTTGATCCTTTCCATATCGTTGGAGGATTTCCCCTGATCCTCTTACTCGTTTTAGAAGAGTCAAGAGATTACGGCAATCAACTGCCAAATTTGATCTCAGATCTGATCTTGATTAGATTTGGTCTTGATTCGATCAGATTTGATCTTATCCTGAGATTTAAATGGTTAATAGGTTGACCATAGCAGACCTGCAGCGGTGCTGCCCGCATTGAGCTCACAGCGGAGCTGGATGGTGCATGTGACGAAGTCGGAGGATAGCCCTTCGGCGGAGCTAGATATCGTCTATGGCGAAGTTAGAAGACAGCTCTTCAGCGGAGCTAGATGTCGTCTGTGGCGAAGTTACCGAACATCCTTCTGCGCGGTTGCGTGTGGCTTCAAGCGAAGCTAACTCTCTGCGGAGTTAACTTGAGCAGTTCAGGCGAAACTATGAGTTAGCTTCCTGACGGAGCTGTGAATGGCTTCAAGGCGAAGTTAGGTGATCCTAGCCTCTCAAGCAAGGCTATCCCTTTGGGCTCATGTGATGCTAAGTGCTAGCATCTTAGACCTGCTGAGGTCTGTTTAGAGGCAATCCGGGCTTACTGTCTGCTTCACTGGATCAGTAGAGTCCAAGTTGCTTCCTCGTCCCTCGAAGATGGGTGGAAACTGGTCGTCGGCTTATCTGTTACTTGTCTTTTGTAGATGTCAACAAGTACAGAACTGGTCATCAGCTTGTCTGTCACTTGTCTTTTGTAAATGTCAACAAGTTTAGACATTGTTCAGACCAATCAGCTTTCACTTGTCTTTTGTAAATGTCAACAAGTTTAGACATTGTTCGGACCAATAAGAATCTTGTCTTTTTTAAGTGTCAACATGGGTCAAGTGCTCCTAGTAGGTCTCCTTAGATTACAATCTAAGGAGACCACTTAAAACTCTAACATCTCGATTTTTTCTTCAAGATCCGACCGTACATTATCATATTCATGTTATAAGATGTACGCATATAAAAAATCACGTGATTTGAAGTTCATTTACTCATTGATCTAATCGTTCCATTTTGTTCTACTGTTTAAAAATCGTTAATGTTTGAACCTAAAGAAAATAGAGTAAACAAACTTCAAATCATGTGATTTTTTATATGCGTACATCTTATAACATGAATATGATAATGTGCGGTCGGATCGTAAAAAATAAATCGGATGCCAGAGTTTTAAGCCGTCTACTTAGATTACAATCTAAGGAGACCTACTATGAACACTTTTCCCTATATATATATATATATATATATATATATATATATATATATATATATATATATATATATATATGAGAAAAATGTACCTTAGCCGCCAGCTAAGAGAGACTCTCTCAGCTGTCACTGCAATATGGTCGCAAACTTACTGCAACATGGTCGCGGTCCACTGTAACATGATCATAGTCTTAAAAAATGATATACTTTTAGTGTAATTAGGACTGCAAACATGATAGCAGTTCTCAGAAAAAGACTGCGAGCATGACGGCAGTTCTCATAAAAATTCAGCGACTTAATAACAAGCCTCATATAAAACTGCGACCATGGTGCCAGCACCCAAAAATATGGTTGAAATTCAGCCACGTTGCGCCAACTGAGAGAGTTGCTCTCAGCTAGCGGCTGAGGTACAGATTCCTCTCTTTATATATATATATATATATATATATATATATATACACACACACACACAAAGAAATATGTATATCAGCCGACAGCTAAGAGTCCCTCTCAGCCTGCGGTGACGTGGCACATTATTTGCCAGATCAATAAGTTGCGGCTCGCCTATTGGAATAAGTAAAATTACTAAATGCCCCGCGGTAAAAGGTACTTGTCCCGCTATTGTTTATTATTATTTCTCCTCCATTTTGTTTTCCGCTCGTTGTCAGGTTTACGTTTTTCTTTTCCTGCCATAAAGTTTTTTCTAAAATAGCGGTATCCGGATCAGGTTTTTTTCTTTTTTCTTTAACTTTGCAAACCTAAATCTCCTTTTTTATTTTAATGTAGATGGCAGAGCAGAATACTTCTCCTGCCAATTCAAGTCGATATCGTCCCCGATCTCTATCTCCTGATCTAAATATGAATCATATATCATCTAGTTCAACTTCCTCACAGAATACTGAAAATCTTGAAGGTTGAAATCTTTGGATACTGATCAAGAGGTTTTTATTTTATCGTTTTTGTTATTTTTTCCCGCAATTTCTTATATGTAAAAAATTTTGTATAACATAGATGAAATTGTGACTTAGATTTCATTTTACAGAACAATAATCACTTTTACTAAAGTCTTTTTTTTCAGTAACAATTTCACAGTTTTGTTAACTGCGATCTCAGTCACAACTATTTAATTTAATACACTAAATTGTAAGAATTGCAACTATGATCGCAGTATGTATTAAAACAATTTTTCAGTGGTCAAAACTATCTTTACAACTGCGACCTTAGTCGCAGTCTTATTTATTATAATTCAGACATGTGATTTTCAATTAGTACTTTTTATACATTAAATTGTAAGAACTGCGACTTAAGATCACAGTATATATTAATAACAATTTTTTCAGTTATTATACACATTTTTTAAAAAACCTGGCCATCCTAAGAACTGCGACTACGGTCGCAGTTTTTTATCCAGAAGTTACAGCTATCTTTGCATCTGCGACCTTAGTCGCAGTTTTATTTATTATAGTTTAGACGTGTGATTTTCAATTATTTCTTTTTATTTAGTTCAACAATTTATTTTGTAGGGTCTGAATTCACATAGAGAAATGTCTGGAACCTCAATTATTCTTTTACGACAACAGTTTTCTACAGACGATGAAGCATACAACTTCTACAATTCTTATGTAAGGACCAGAAGTTTTGGCGTGAGAAGAAAAAATTAGATAAGTCATGGATGCCTCGTCATGAAGTTATTTGCAAAAAATTTTCTTGCAACAAGGAGGGTGTGAAGAAGTTGTGTGACAAAAGACAAGATGGGCTTACAGTCAACCGTTGAATCGACACTAGAGTTGCGTGTCCTACTGAGATGCATTTGCGTCTTCGTTTATTAACGGACCAAAGATTTTGAGTTGTCACCAAGTTTGTTGATTCTCATTCACATGATTTGTCAAGCCCGGATAAGATTCATCACTTTTACTCTCATCGGACACATCGATCAAAAATTAGCAGAAGCATTATGAGCAATTTGGTTGATGTAGGAATTCATCCATCAAATATTTCTTGTGTTGTTAATGCAATGAACCACGGAGAAGGTTGTGAAGAAGTAAGCCCGCAACAAGTTATTGATTTTACTCGACACCGTAGAAATAACATTGGCCATGAGTTTATTTCGATCTTCAAATATTTTCAAGAAAAACCGAGTCTGATCAAGATTTTTCTTTTGCAAGTGAAGTTAATAATGCAGGCACACTTAGAAGCATTTTTTGAGCTAATGGAAGAGCAATTTTCTCGTATTTAAGTTTTTATGATGTGATTATTTTTGACTGAATAAAACAAACTGCGACCAGGGTAGCACTAAAAATATACTTCTTTAAAGATTTATTGCGACCTAGGTCTCAGTCAACTCATTAGGCCTTATCGATAATAAATGCGACTAGAAAATTTTTAACTATTAAAATTATAAAGTACTACATTATATAAATAAGTGATGTTTGAATTAAATATAAAGGAGAAAATAAATGTTTACTCAAGCTTCGCTTCGAAAGAATATACTTTTTAATCCACCTTTTGTCTAGATGCTTCATGTAAAAATGATTGATATTAGCATTAAATCTATTGAACATCAGATTCTCTATATCATTTTTGACAACGATTATTCTGTTATCAGGATCCTGATATGCAATAGCACTATAAAAAAAAGAGTTAATAATGAAATTGGATAATATAAATAACTTATATGTGATGTAAATTGAAATAAAATGAAAAAAATTACTCAGAGGTGGCTTTGTCCCAAAATTTTTTAATGAGGGATTATTTTTGTGGCTGCTGAATTATGTAGGCAGTGCATTCACTCAATTTCCTGATTTTTGGCTGAGTGTTGCCCTTCTCTACCTTGCCAAAATCAGGGGCAGAAATCTGAGTCGCAGGCTGTAAAAGAGTCTCTTCAATAGTTTTCTTCTTTTGTTTTGGATAAATAAAATCGGAGTCATCGTTATCTCTCTCAGTGCGCTTGCGCTCTTTGACTCTCCTTTCTATTGATCGTTTAGAGTAATCCACAACTTTTCTTTTAACTCTTTCTTATGAACCGGAGTATGTTCTTGATTTTTTTATCAAAAGCTTTGCCTTTTTGAATATCAATGATCTGTTGAGTTAAATTTAAAGTAAAAGTTGAAAATTATTTTCCAGCAGTACTAATTTTAAATTTAGATCGATTGATATCATCCTCTTCCTTTTTTTTTCTCTTCATCTGCTTCTCCATCTGCTCCTTCATCCTCTTTAGCTTCTCCTCCTCCTCATTTTTCCTCTTTTCCTCTACTTCTTTCTTTTTCTCATTCTCTTTCTCCTCTTCCTCCTTCCTACTTCTCTCCTCTTCTTCCTTCCTCTTCTTCTCCGTCTCCTCCTGCTCCTTCTCGCTCTTCTCATCTTCTTGAATTTTCTCTTCTTCTCTTTCTCCTCCTGCAAGTACCTCCTCTTCTCCTTCTCTTGCTCCTCCTTCTCTTTCTCCTACTCCTCCTTCTCCTTCTTCGTAGCAGTGGCTGCTCTCAGCAGCTCTTCTTCTTCTTCCTCCTTCACCTTTATTTTATGCTGCTGCTTTCTTAGTTTTCTTTTTTCTCTTCTGTCTCTTCTTTTTTTTCTTTAATTCAGCCTTCTAAGCTTTTTCATCCTCTATTTTTTAATTTTTCTTTATAGCTCAATAACATATCCCATCAAGTATGTATTTTTATTTCTCAAAATTTTTAGTTCATCAGCTTGTTCATCCCGTGGTGCTGAAAAATAACCTGCAACAGTTGGTTCTTGTTCTTTCGTTGTCTCCTCAACTATCTTGACAGGTTCTCGTTCTGTTTCAGCCGGGCTGTTAGCTTCAATATCTATCTCTTTTTTCTCTTCATCTTCATCTTCAGCAGGAAGGCTAATCATAATTTTATCAGCATTCAAAATATTGTTCGTTTGATTAAAAATCTGAAAAATGTTAAACAAACAT
Source organism: Agave tequilana (assembly GCA_038442645.1). Taxonomy (NCBI): domain Eukaryota; kingdom Viridiplantae; phylum Streptophyta; class Magnoliopsida; order Asparagales; family Asparagaceae; genus Agave; species Agave tequilana. The sequence goes on from JAVJIF010005562.1 coordinate 118,344, forward strand.
CAATATAAAATTAACCTGTTAGTATTGCGACTTATATCGCAGCAAAATTAAACAGTAATAAAAGTCAGTTCGAACCGACTGCGACCATGGTCGTAGTCATAAATTTAATTGTAAGCTAATATATATGTATTGTGACCATGTCGCAGTACAAAGTTTCATATTAAATTCGACCTGCCTCAGGTACTGCGACCTCAGACGTAGTAAAAATCAATGTAATAAAATGACTTTGATGTTTGTCGCAGTTCACTTATAATGTAATGAAGTAATGTGACTTTGGTCGCAGTCCACTAAAATGGTAACTGAGGTACTGCGACTTTGACTGTTGTCATTAAAATAAAAAATAATATATAAAAAACTAGGATTATGGTCGCTAACTATTAAAAACTAACCTTATCTTCTTCAATATCATTAAGATCAATTTTAATTAGGGCTTTACTAATATTTTGGAGGTCCCATCTTACTGCCCGTGGAGTCTTGTCCTCCAAACCCTTCATCGGCTCAAAAGTAGCAGCCCTTTCACATAGCCAATACTGCAACATGCATTAATATATTAGTTTATATGAATAGCGTAAATATATAAGTAATTTTCAATATTTTTTTATCAATTATATAATTGATACTTACAATAATTTGCACTGAGCACCCTTACAGCTCATATATGGTGTGCTTGAAGAAATCCATCGACTCCATCAGGAATTGCCAAACAGCTTTAGCCGAACTAATGATTTTCATCAGCTGAACATTGACAATTTGCTCCACAGTATACCATGACACCGTGCATTTACTTCTAAAAAAAATAAAGTAGCCGACATATATAAGATGATCAGTGTAGTGAAGTCTTGAGCTGCAAGTCTTTTTCTATCTCTTATAATCTCATTTAGAGTCACTTGCTGCTCAAGTTGTTCACTTGTCATATCTAATTCGGTCCTCCTCCTTTTCTTCACAAGAAGATCGTCCAATGCTTCTTCAATAGATATTTTCGTGATCTTCTTAATTTTTGAAAAATAGTGCTTTGTCATCCCCCATCCTTCAATGTGCAGGTCTTATTCATAATGAAATATGTTCCATTAATAGGTAGTCCAAATGTCAGGGCAACATCCTCAACTGTTAATTCAACTCGTTTTCCCCCAATAAGAAGGGATCTTGATTCCCTATTATATTGGCTTACGATTTTAAGTAGACTAATGTTAGACTTCAGGAATTTGTCACCACCAAACTCCTCGTTGTAAAAGGCCAAGAAAATAGGACCGAGGGGTGTCCCTCATCGCTTTGACAAAATCGGTCTGAATGTGTTTTTTGAATACCTTCATGATTTTACACATAAGCTTTAGGCTGATCGCATAGGACGAATCTTCAGTTCTGCTGACCTAATGTTGAAGAAATATTAATCTCATAAGTACCGAATAAGTTATTAAAAATAAATAAGGTCGCAGTGCTCTAAAGCAGTTTTGGAAGGAAAATAAACAACTATAACACACCGCGATCTTTATCGCAGTGTTAATTAACTATGTCACACAGGTCTTATTTATCTAATTAACTCAATTAATTATCTAATAAGAATTTTAGTCAATCGTTCAGCGCACTGCGACCCGTGACTCATCATACTGTGATAAAGGTCGCAGTATCATATTAAGCTAACTTAATATAACAACTTGCGACCCATGCCCCAAATATCAAGAAACGAGATGGGAAGACTACGATCTCAGTCGCTGTGATTACAAAAATTTTAATAGAAAAAAGAAAACTTACGGTAATAATACAATAAAATTATAAAAAAATTTCAAAGCCTCATACAAAAGTCGCAATCAACTTTTAAGCTAATAGCCAATACTACAACCAAATTCGACTAAATGGATTGAAAATTAACTCCGACCTTGAGTTGTAGTGTTATAAAAAAACAAAAAATTTAAATTAAGTTATTTAATTAGATCATTATTTTCTATTTTCTTTCATCTAAAACTGCGACTTAAAACAAAATTTCAGGAAAAAAATTTTACTTTCAAATTTTACCCTATATTGTGACCATGGTCGCAAGCTTTTAAATAAAAATAAATTAATTATTTTTTTAACACAAATATTCATGAAAAACTTAGGAAAAAAATAAATTATTATCAGAAATATTCAGTTATAACTTTCTTCTTTGAATTAAAATTTAAAACTGATTAAAAAAAACTTAAAGACAAAAGTCACTTTTGAATCGAACTTACATAAAAAGAAGAAAATTTGCGTAAGAAAAAATGAAAATCAGGCCATCAGAACCCTAAAAGATTAGGGTTTTTCAAAATTTCCCGTTTACCTTTTATTGCGGTTGATTTCTTGGGCGCCATGTAAATTGGATCTTTTGTTTTAAAAAAAAACAAATTTTTGCACAAAAACTTTAGGAAATTTTAGTAATCAAAATTACTAAATTTTTTCGGAGTGTAGAACTTAAAATTTCATATCTGTAAAATTTTTAGGGAGTAACAACTTTGCAGACAGTAAAACTTTATAAGGGAGGGTATTTTAGTCATTCACAGTTTAGAAGTGACTGAGAGCATTAAATGCGCGGGATGTTTTGTCTTTTATCTGCCAAAAAAATTGAAATTTGCGTGGCTATTAATCAGCCATGTCCTGCCGGCTAAGAAAATCTCTCAGCTGACGACTGAGGTACAGAAACCATATGTATATATACACACACATAGAAATATATATATCAGCCGACAGTTAAGAGTCCCTCTCAGCCTGCGGTGACGTGGCACATTATGAGCCACATAATTCGACAATCTAAAATGATGCCCCGCTTTTGAAAATAATTGAAATTACTAAAAAAGCCCTACGTTTGTCTTTTTTTTGGATGATGTATTTGTTTTATATTCTTTATTATTATTTTTTCTCCATTTTTATATGTTTATCTCTCTGTGCCTTCTCATGCTGTCAGATCTAGATTTTTGACTTGTACAGAATGTCGTTTTAAAAAGCAAAAGAGAGAGATTAGATATTAATTTTTAGTTGCATACCTAGATCTCCATCAGCTATTTTGACAGGTTCATATTCCCTCCGGATGTCAGCTTCAATATTTTCATCGTGATTCTTATCTTCTTCTTCTTCTTCCAAAAGAAGGCCTATCTGAAATTTTTCATCATCAAACATGTTGGCTATTCGATTTAAAATCTGAAAGACAAGTAAAATATACATAAATATATAACCAATTTGTCAGAGATGCGACTGAAGTCGCAGGAAAAAAATTATTTTAAAAGTTGTCCTTGTCATGAAGACTGCGACTTTGGTCGCATTCATAATTATAAACTGTTAGATAAAATTGAATTCTGTGACCATAGTCGCAATATGAAATTTCATTTTCAAACCATTTGTTTTACAACACAGCGAGCAAAGTCGCAATCCAATTAAAATTTATCAATAAAAAGAAAATTGAAAAATAAATTATAAAATACTACGACCAAGGTCGCAGTGTTATCAAACAAAACTTTTCAAAAGACTGCTATTACATAAGACTACGACCAATATCACAGTCTTCGGTCACAGTCTTCTAATCATCTTAATTACTTAACTTTCGAGACTTGTTCACTGCTTCAATTGACTATGTCTCTTGTTTCATAAGAATGCGACCACGGTCGCAGTATCCTATTTAGATTACTTAATAAAAAATACTATGACCAAGACACATTGTTATCAAACAAAGCATTCTCAAAGAGACTGCTGTTACATAAGACTGTGACCAAAGTCGCAATCTTCTAATCATCTTAATTAATTAACTTACGAGATTTTTGTCACTGCTTCAATTGACTGCGACTCTTATTTCATAAGACTGCGACCACGGTCGCAGTATCCTATTTAGCTTATCAAGGTCGAAAAAATACTGCGATCCTAATCGAAAAAATAAAAAAAAAAGGAAAAGTAAAAATTATATTAAAAAATTTAAATTCAAAATTTTCTTTTCGGAAACTGCGACTTTGATTGCAGTTTCAGAAAACAAGGAAAAAACAAAAATTAACTGTTTCAAGTCGCAGTAATAGATTTTTATTGTGATTAAAACATCTTTCAAAAAAAAACTTGAACATTAATGCGACCATGGTTGCATTCTTTTAAAATAAATTATTTTTCTAAAATTTAGTAATCAAGATCTGTAATTTTTTTGTTTGAAAAAACTTAAAATTTCAGATCTGTAATTTTTTTAGTGGAGGAACAGTTGTAACCAGGTTAAAAGTGAAACTGAGGATATTTTAGTCATTGGGCAAAATAAAAGTGATTAAGGGTTATTTTACCACCTAAAATTTTCACTTCTCTTCGGTTAATGTGAAGCCACATCATGCCGGCTTAGAAACTCTCTCGGCTGGCGGCTGAGGTACAGTAACCCTATTATTTTGCTCCTAGTAAGTCTCCTTAGATTGTAATCTAAGGAGATGGCTTAAAACTCTAACATCCCCATTATTTTTTCACGATCCAACCGTACATTATCATATTCATATTATAAGATGTACGTATATAAAAAATCACATGATTTGAAGTTCATTTACTCATTGATTTAATCGTTCTATTTGGTTCTATTGTTTAAAAACCGTTAATGTTTGAACCCAAAGAAAATAGAGTAAACAAACTTCAAATCACGTGATTTTTTTATATGTGTACATCTTATAACATGAATATGATAATGTGCAGTCGGATCGTGAAAAAAAAAATCGAGATGTTGAAATTTTAAAATGTCTCCTTAGATTACAATCTAAGGAAACCTACTAGGAACACCCCCCACACACACATGCTGTAATTGTTAGATGATAGGTCGCAGACTAACGTATCAGATATAAAACTCAGATATGATAGGTTCATATTACAATTTCAATTGCAGAAATGGACGACTATAGTTAAATTCACGATGAAGTGTTACCAAATGATGCCCTCATGCAGTCGTTCCCTCTATAATATTTCTCTATTTGTTGTGTTGGAGGAGAGAGTACAGTAGAGGAAGTGAAGTCATGCCAGGTGCTGTTGAAGACTGCCAAGGAGTCTACGACGAAAGGCGACGGAACAGCAGGCAGGAAAAGAAGCAGCAGCAGAAAATTCAGGAGGTCGGTCGACCGGACCGGTCGACCGACGTGCACGAAGTGCACAGGTTTGCTCCCAGGTTGCATCGGTCGACCGGACCGGTCGACTGGTTGCTTCGGTCGACCGGACCGGTCGACCGAAAAGGGTCTCTGTAAGCAACCCAACTCTCTGTTTGTTTCGGTCGACCGGCTCGGTCGACCGGAAGAGGGAGTCGGTCGACCGGTCCGGTCGACCGACAGTCGGGTTTTGGGCGAAATCTGTTGTTTCGGGAAGTTATGTATTTAAGCCCTGGTTGTAATTTTCTAGGGTTAAAAGTGCTTAGACAAAGTATAGCTGCGGACTCTCTTGTGTTGATAGAGATCTAAAGCTATTGTAATCCATCTTCCATAAAGAAAACTCTCTCCGTGAATTGCCCCGAGGACGTAGGCAGGTTGGCCGAACCTCGTTAGATCTGGTTTTTGTGATTGGTTGTTCTTCTAGTGTTTTTTCATTGTTCTTGGTGATTGAGATCAGGTTGGATCCTCTAAGGGTTGTTGTCTGTCGCGCACAACAAGTGGTATCAGAGCATCCAGGTTACGCTTGGGATATTCTGAAGATTCGAAGGACTCCAGATCTGATCAGGTGGAGATCGTGTGTCGATCTCAGGTCAGAGGCATTGGTGTTCAAGGAGATCGTGTGTCGATCTCAGGTGGACGCAGGGAGGGCTCGTTGAATCAGGGGTGGAATAGATCTGGTGTGAAACTCAAGCTAGGGTTTCAAGGTAGAGGTAAAAATCACTTTTTTATCTCAGAAATAGATCTATTTTGCAAGTATTTGATCTTCCGCATAGTTAGAGGGTCAAGGAAAGGATCTCAATGGCAGAGGAATCTAAGTCTGTTAAAACAATGAACAACTCCAGGATTGATGTTGTTAAGTTCAATGGAACTAACAATTTCGGGATGTGGAGGTGTGAGGTTATGGATGCATTGAATGCACAGAACCTCGAGGACACGATCCTTTTGGAGAAGAAGAAGGACACTACCACTGATGATGAGTGGGCAAAAATGAACAGGTCGGCATGTGGCCTGATTCGCTCATGTTTGTCACAAGATATTAAATATTCTGTTCAACATGAGAAGTCAGTAAAGGATATGTGGAATACCCTCGAGAAGAAGTACCTGACAAAGAGCGTGGAGTCAAGGCTGCAGCTTAAGAGCAAGCTGTATTTGTTCAGGATGCAGAGGGGAAGCACAGTAAATGAGCACCTAAACAGGTTTACAAAGCTTCTTACAGATTGCTAAATGTGGATGCCATTATAAGTGAGGAAGACAAGTCAGTCGTTCTCCTGAACTCTCTTCCACCGGAGGAGTATGAGATATTTACAATGACATTCCTAAATGGAAGGCAAACCTTAGACTATGATGAGATATCGTCAGCACTGATGAGTTATGAGAAAAGGAAGAATGAGAAACATTCTGGGAGATCTAGTTCATCAGCAGAAGCTTTGGAGGTAAGAAGCAGGAGCTCATCAAGGAAAGGCAAGGAGGTGAGAGGAAGATCGAAGTCAAGACCGGGCTTAAGGGATCTTAAGAAAGACCAGTGCATGTATTGCAAAGAGTTTGGGCACTGGAAAGTTGACTGTCCAAAGTACAAGGGAAGAAGAAGGAATCAAAATCTGAGACAAATCTGGCAAGAGTGACAAAGGCTGCTAGCAGTAAATCACAGGCAGAGGATTCAGATTCAGATTCTTCGGTATTCTCGTTTTCAGTTACTACTCCTGTTGTAGGGTACTCGGGGAAAACGAGTGGATCCTGGACACAGGTGCTACATATCATGTATGCCCTAATCGAGATTGGTTTACTAGTCTTGAGAAGCTGGAGGGATGTTCGATCGTCATGGGCGATGATCATCCATGCATCATGGAGGGTGTAGGCACAATTCCTATCAGGATGTTCGACGGGATGGTAAGGGAGCTGAAGGAAGTGAGATATGTCCCTCAGCTGAAGAGGAACTTGATCTCAGTGGGTGCTTTGGAATCATTGGGGCTCGGTGTGTCTATTAAAGAGGGTGTTCTTAAAATGATGAAGGGCTCAATGGTGGTGTTGAAGGCCAACCGCAGGAACAATTTGTATTACTTGAAGGGTAGTACAGTGACAGGGCAGGTGGCAGCTTCGACCAGTCAGAAGGAAGATCAAACCCGGCTATGGCACATGAGGCTGGGACATGCAGGGGAGAAATCTATGCAAGCTCTTGTGAGGAAAGGGCTACTGAAGGGTGCAGAGACCTGCAAACTGGATCTGTGTGAACATTGCATCATAGGCAAGAAGACGAAGGTGAAGTTTGGTACAGCTTCACACTGCACCGAAGGCATTCTTGATTATGTTCACACGGATGTATGGGGACCCACAAAGACTGCATCAATAGGGGGAACCCATTACTTTGTGTCGTTTATCGATGATTATTCTAGGCGGTGCTGGGTGTACACCATGCGACACAAGGATGAAGTCCTAGAATTGTTTGTGAAGTGGAAGGTAAATCAGGAAAGGAGTACGGGAAGAAAAGTCAAGGTCCTTCGTTCTGACAACGGAGGAGAGTACAAGTCAGACCCTTTCCAGAAGCTATGTCTTGATGAGGGCATAGAGAGGCACTTCACAGTAAGGGAAACTCCGCAACAGAATGGGGTGGCTGAAAGAATGAACCGAACTTTGCTAGAGAAGGTTCGGTGCATATTGTCAAATGCAGGATTACCAAAGAAGTTCTGGGCTGAAGCTTTGGGGTATGCATGCCATCTCGTCAACAGGTTGCCGTCATCTGCAATTGGGGGAAGACCCCTCTTGAAGCTTGGTCAGGTAAAGCTGCAGAAGATTATGATGCGCTCCGGATATTTGGATGTCCAGCCTACTATCACGTAAAAGAAGACAAATTGGATCCGAGAGCGAAGAAAGGGGTGTTTGTTGGCTTCAAGAAGGGAACCAAGGGGTTCAAGATCTGGGACCAACAGGACAACAAATTCATAATCAGCAGAAATGTCACTTTTAATGAGGCCTCGATGATGAAGCCTACAGTCTCTCAGCAGGTGGAGACTGAGAAGACCAAGGAGCAATTGCAGCAGGTGGAGAGTGATGCAGATCCACCATCTCTAGAAGACTCAGTATCAGTGAGAATCATTCCTGAGGTGACACAGGGAGGTAATCAAGTTGCAGAAGAAGATGCTGAGGTTGTTGAAGAAGATCAGGAACAGGTTATGGATACGGTTCCAGATCCCACTGCAGTTGGAAGACCAAGGAGAATGCCAGGAAACCTGGCTGGCTCACTACAGATATGGTAATTGCACATGCACTTCCAGTTGTTGAAGAAGCCATTCCATCTACGTTCAGGGAAGCTGAAATCAGTTCAGAAGCGGAGTTATGGAAAGGGGCCATGAATGAAGAGATGCAGTCTCTTTATAAGAACAACACATGGGAACTGACCAAGTTGCCCAAGGGGAAGAAAGCCATAGGGTGTAAGTGGGTATTTGCTAAGAAGCAGGGATCACTCCAAGAAGACAAAGTGCGCTACAAGGCAAGGCTGGTGGCTAAAGGCTACGCACAGAAAGAAGGGATCGACTACAACGAGGTGTTCTCCCCAGTTGTAAAACACTCGTCTATTCGGATCCTATTGGCCTTGGTGGCACAGAACGAGTTGGACCTTGACCAACTTGATGTGAAGACCGCCTTTCTCCACGGCGATCTTGAGGAGGAGATCTACATGACTCAGCCCACAGGTTACAAAACTGCAGGGAAAGAGGAGTTGGTATGCAAGCTGAAGAAATCACTGTACGGTTTGAAGCAGTCTCCAAGACAATGGTACAAGCGATTTGACAGCTTCATCAGGAAGAAGAAGTACACAAGAAGCCATTATGATCCATGTGTGTACTACAACAAGTTACCATCTGGTGAGTATGTCTATCTACTACTTTACGTAGATGATATGCTAATTGCTTCTAGGTCAAGATCTGCAATTGATTCTCTGAAGAAGACTTTATCGTCTGAGTTCGAGATGAAGGACCTGGGGGAAGCAAGGAAAGTATTGGGTATGGAGATCACAAGGGACAGGGAAGCTGGCAGGATTAGCTTGACTCAGAAGGGCTATCTGGAGAAGGTACTGCAGAGATTTAATATCGGGAAAGATACAAAGACTGTAAGTACACCAATGGCGCCGCACTTCAAGTTGTCAGCGAAGATGTCTCCAAGGAGTGTTCAGGAGCGTGAGCATATGACTCATGTACCATATGCCAATGCAGTGGGAAGCTTGATGTATGCAATGGTGTGTACAAGGCCGGATCTATCACAGGCAGTTTCCATGGTTAGCAGATATATGCATGATCCAGGTCAGGATCATTGGGAAGCAGTGAAGTGGATCCTGAGGTACATCAAGGGTACTGTTGATGTAGGCCTCGTGTTTGAGAAGGACAACACTGGGAAGCAAGAATGCATAGGGTACGTGGATTCGGACTATGCAGGTGATCTTGACAAACGCCGGTCGACGACGGGGTATGTATTCACATTCTCGCAGGCACCGGTGAGTTGGCGCTCCACACTTCAGTCCACAGTTGCGTTGTCGACTACAGAGGCGGAGTATATGGCCTTGACCGAGGCCATGAAGGAGGCGATTTGGCTTCAGGGTTTGCTAGATGACTTGGGAGTGGAACAGGAGATCTTGAAGATACACTGTGACAGTATGAGTGCCATTTATTTGGCAAGGAACCAAGTCTACCACGCAAGGACGAAGCACATCGATGTCAGGTATCACTTTGTTCGGGAGATTCTGGAGGAAGATGACATAAATTTATTGAAGATTCATACTTCGGAGAATCCGGCCGATATGCTTACAAAGGTGGTGTCGGGAGTAAAGTTTGCACACTGCAAAGACTTGCTCCAGATCCTTCAGGTGAAGTGAGCTTGTTGAAGCTCATTTGGATGAACTACGGATGGCTTGATCCCTTGGGCAAGGGGTACGTAGGCAACCAGATTGGTGCAGCCGCTTTCGAGTCGGTGTTCGGCTCAGATTTAACAATTGTTGACTGATTTTTCCTGCACACAAAAATTAGAATATTAGATTAAGAATAGATCGTGCGAGGAATCAGTTCTAATCCGCGGTAGCAAGGCTATGCGGGTCGTAATCCTCAGGGAGGGACTGCGATGGAAGCGTTAAGCAAGTTTCTCTAAAAATTTATCTTTTTTAGTTATTTTGTTAGTCGCGATGGTATTTACAATGGGTGGTATTTACAGTGAAGTGGAAAAGAAGAATTTAGGAAGATGTGGATCTAAACTAAAGGAAGAAAAGAAAGAAAGATTACCTCTTCAGTCTGCTTACCGTTTGAACCGTTGCGATGATTTACCTTTTCTTAGAAGGCGTACAAGCATGGCATATAGGATCGTCCGCCTTCTTAACTATGGAATAAAAAGCAACTAGGGAATAAAAAGCAACTATGAAGACCTGTTCATCGCCATAGGCCATCAAGGTTCCTTCTTCGGCTAGGTATTCTCGAAGCAGTTGGATCTCATGGTGGGCAAGACATTAGAGAAAGAAACAATGTCATAAACCAAAAATAGAAAAATAATGATAGACAAAGATAGAGACACAATAAAACATAAAAATAACAAAACAAGCTTTGATTTGATTTAAACAATGGAGGAAAATTTACAACTTACACCGGCTGTCACCATCGGTACAAGAGGATCCCTTCCTCCATGAATGCAACATCTCCTCTCAGCTTTCACAAAAAGAAAATAAAAATTTACAATGGAATCTAACCTAAAACCTAAAAACCCTAGCTTTTGGCCCTTTGCTGGACGCTGGACACCCTTTGCGTTGCACTGCAGGTGATATTTATAGGTGCAGAAGGCTACAGAGTCCCGGAAGAAACTGCCCACGAAAATTGGGATCTGGATGAGATCAAAGTGCCGCGGAAACGCCGCGGAAACGCGGCACTTTAGTGGCTTCTGGCCGCGCGCTTTGGCGCGTGGCCTCTCCTGGTCCGTCCATCTGGGATTTTCCTTCTGGAAATTGAATCCTGGCTCTTAATCTTTGGATTTAGATATAACTTGGGAATCAAGTTACCTAGATCCCAAATCTTTTCCACGAATTTTCCTTCTCTTCTTTTAGCTTTTATCCTATCCTGCAAGTGTTTAGGGTTGAATAGAAGTCCATCCTTCCCTCTTCTTTGTATTTGCAACTTTGGCCCTTGTATTTGCATTTTGACTCTTTGTATTTGCGCTTTTTCACCTGGGCTTCAAACATGGGCTTGGATCTGGGCTTTTGGGCTCTTTAGGCTTTATTTATTGCTAAAATAACAATTCGAGGCCTGCACACAATAAATAATAAAATATTAATAATTGTGCAGAATTAAATGAATAAATATGAAAATGTGATGGTAAATATGATGATAAAAATGCACTTTTGACTACCAATCACACCCCCACACTTATCTTTTTACTCGTCCTCGAGTAAAAACAAAGAAAAAGAAAAGTTAATCTAACCTAACTCACTTTCGTAGGAATCACGATTGCACTTAGCACGTGCAACAAGCCGTTAAACCTCTAGGTTACCCTAGAGGACGAGTGTTGTCTCGTGAGGGTTTTCAGCGGATTGCACCCACAAAATCCATAAAAAGGAAAATATTTGAATTATTATTGAAGAGACTAAGTAGTCTATAAGTTTTAGGATCCTCATTTTTATTCATTCTTCAAACCTAGTCTTTATAAAGTCAATTGTTATTCATTTTAGGTAAGGATTAAAATTGAATTTCTAATATAGTCTTTTTCGTTACCAAAAGTCATACGCACCCTTGTGAATCTAGGAATTCCTTAACTTGGACTCTCATGCCTCTTTATTATTTTTATAACATCATCTAATTTTCTTTCGTGTAAGTATCAAGGCTTCTTGAGGCCCTCGTACCTAACTAATTGACTATTAGATGTGTTAATATATTTATTTTTTTTTTTTTTTTTTTGGCATGTATAACTCATCTAATTTTCTTTCGTATAAGTATCAAGGCTTCTTGAGGCCCTCATACCTAATTAATTGATTATTAGATATGTTAATACATATATTATTTTTCTTAGTCTTCTTAGGCTTTCTAATCCACCCATGTAACGAACTTAAAGTCGATGACTCCCAAACCGGTTGGCTTTAGGGCACCAAGTGAGAAAACACCCCGCGGACTCAAATTCGAGTGAACTAGGCCCCAAAACTAAGGATTTTATTTTATTTACTCACCTTTAGGCATGAATACTTATGCTTCTTGAGGCACATGTATCAGCTTAATTGGTGATTTTTTTTTTCTTCTTTTTTTTTTATGAGGCACAAGGTCTTTGTCTTAGAATCCTAGATATGCATTTGGTATGCACATTTCATTAAGGTAAAAATCAAGACTAATTATTTATTCAATTTCTCTCCTATACCTAAAAATTTAAACAATTTATTTATTTTGACCAAGTTTTTAGAAATCCTAATCGTGATTTTCCTAATCCTTAAAACTAACTTAGATTTCTTTCAAAAAATAAGTCAAAATATTTCCTTTTTATAACATTTTTTTTTTTAAATTTTTTTTTTATAGCAAATTTTGTTAGTGTCTACTTATGTTAGTATGTTAGTAAAGCCCACCCCTACACTTATCTCATGCATTGTCCTCAATGTATGAATGAATGCATATATGCATGAAACAGAACAAGGGAAGGCGGAAGTTACCTTAGGGTGGTGGTTCCGGAGGTGGTCTAATTGGTCCACGAAATGCGGCCCAATCAAGATAACAGATAATTTGGTGGAACCCACCAGAAACTTTCCTTACATAACCCACTAAAATATATGTATAATCATTTTTTAGAATTTCCACCCCATCAAATTTCCAAATTTCATAATAAATTTCAGAGTTAATTGTCTCAACCTCCTTGTCCCAAAATGGAGTATGAAAAGATGGAATTATTGACTTGGACATTATAGGTACGGGAACGAATACCGACTCAAGGAAGATGCTCAAATCAAGTAAGGGCTCAGGAGTCGGGCTAGGTTCAAGAAGTGGGTCCATGTCAAGAAATTGAAACTCAAGTCCACAATCTTCTTCCCACAATGAAATGTGACCTAATATGGGTGATATCTCTTTACTTCCAATATTAAGGAATTCTAGCTCATCGCCATACAATTCTTCAAAACTAAGGTCAACATCTTCCGTCAGAATTGTACAATCAGTTTCAGAAGTAAAGAGATTGTGAGAATCTAGGTCAAGTTTAATATGATCTTCTAAAATGGGTGATTCAATTTCATGATGAATTGGAATAGGATCCAATGTTGACTCGGGAAAAGTGAAATCAGGTGGAGACACTGGAGTCATTATTGAATCAGGAAATAAAACTGAATCATCAAGTTGGGGATCATGATCATATTCATGTTCAAGTTCTAATTCATGAAAGGAAAAACTTGCCAAGTTATCAGATTTTGAAGTTTCGGCAAGTTCACATGATGGTACTGAAATAGAATCTTGTTGTCCAAAGCAACTTGGTTCGTCGGCTCTAAGTGAGTGGTCAATGAAAGCAGAAACGGCCGAACTGTGAGCATGTAAAGCTTGAACCATCAAATCTATGTCATGATCACGGGCTAATTGAGCCTCAGTCATGGCAGCTAGCATCTCTTTATAGTCGATAGGATCATCTTGTTCTGATTGGTCTTGAAAAGATGAAGTGTCATCATGATGAAATTGTGAGTCGGTGGACTCACGCATCATCCTATCTAAGATTGATGGTGATTGTTGCTTGGACTTATGCATACTTATCATTTCCCCAATAGATGGTAGTCTATTATGAATTGGTGGATCTAAGTATAAATCATTGAAAGAATGTGGACTAGATGGATATGGAGGACAATTTGGTTGAGAATTAGACTCGGGGGACTCGAAACCCCATGAACTCTGTGACGAGTTGAAATTATTATGGAAATTATAGTCATAAGATGGGGGGTGTGGGTTATATTCATTCGGATAAGACCATTCCGGCACACTAGATTGGTCAAAGTTAGGGTATGCCGGGTTGGTAATATCCGAATAATAGTTAGGGGTGTAATATGGATTAAAATTGGAATTATTCTTATATGCCATATCACACCAACACAAACACAACAAACAAATAAACAAACAAAAAAAGAAAAATTCTAACCTAAGTTAGGGTAGACCTATGACCTAGACGACTCCTAACTGGTTAGACCGTCCACGGGAGGTAGGGTGCAGACTTTGACCACGAGTTAATCAGCCAGGTCAGGGCAAGAGTGGTGGGAGTTTTTCCGTCAAAGACGTTCCTTAATTAAATAACCACCACACTTCGGGCTTTCGGCCCTCAATCCCCTTCCTAGACACTGATTTGGCAAGAGTCAACTTCCAGCACTTTTCCTCCTTAGGATAATCTCCTAATTGAGTCCGAGATGTCCCTAGGGCCAACGTCTACTCTTTTTTAGTTAGGCTTGGGTTAGTGAGTGCTTGGGATATGATTTTTGGGCTAAGGAAGGGTGATGAAATCCCCACCTTATCTTGTTAATGGGTTATGCCCTTAAGATGAATTAGTGCAAGTGTACAAGATAAATAGATAAGAATCACTCAAAGCAGAAATCAACCAAGAGATGAGTCCTATTCTACATGCAATGCGTACGTACCTTGCTCCTCCAGCACTCTTCAACAGTAAATAAAAATAATTGAAAGACACGTGCCTAATATGCAAACGTCTAATCAAATTTTATTTTTAACAACCAATAATTTACTGTTGAATTATTAGCAATTTACAGGTATATCACAGAACAAATCAGAACAGAGCAAAAAGCAAAATTTTTAACTTGAAGCACCCTGCAAAAATTTGGATCAGTAATTCACCACTGTTGCCGCGTTTCCGCGGCTCTGGCCGCGGATCCGCGGCAAAACAGTGGGTTCTGGTGCTCTGCCTTCGAGGGCAGAGGCACAGAATAGCAATATGTCCACTGCTGCTGCTATGTTTCTGTTTCCTGTTCTCCAAACCTGCAAACAGAAAAGAATAAAGAATTAGTTAAAAATTAAATTTTTGTTTTAGAGATAAACTTACCGTCCCTCCCCGGCAACGGCGCCAATTTGTTGACTGATTTTTCCTGCACACAAAAATTAGAATATTAGATTAAGAATAGATCGTGCGAGGAATCAGTTCTAATCCGCGGTAGCAAGGCTATGCGGGTCGTAATCCTCAGGGAGGGACTGCGATGGAAGCGTTAAGCAAGTTTCTCTAAAAATTTATCTTTTTTAGTTATTTTGTTAGTCGCGATGGTATTTACAATGGGTGGTATTTACAGTGAAGTGGAAAAGAAGAATTTAGGAAGATGTGGATCTAAACTAAAGGAAGAAAAGAAAGAAAGATTACCTCTTCAGTCTGCTTACCGTTTGAACCGTTGCGATGATTTACCTTTTCTTAGAAGGCGTACAAGCATGGCATATAGGATCGTCCGCCTTCTTAACTATGGAATAAAAAGCAACTAGGGAATAAAAAGCAACTATGAAGACCTGTTCATCGCCATAGGCCATCAAGGTTCCTTCTTCGGCTAGGTATTCTCGAAGCAGTTGGATCTCATGGTGGGCAAGACATTAGAGAAAGAAACAATGTCATAAACCAAAAATAGAAAAATAATGATAGACAAAGATAGAGACACAATAAAACATAAAAATAACAAAACAAGCTTTGATTTGATTTAAACAATGGAGGAAAATTTACAACTTACACCGGCTGTCACCATCGGTACAAGAGGATCCCTTCCTCCATGAATGCAACATCTCCTCTCAGCTTTCACAAAAAGAAAATAAAAATTTACAATGGAATCTAACCTAAAACCTAAAAACCCTAGCTTTTGGCCCTTTGCTGGACGCTGGACACCCTTTGCGTTGCACTGCAGGTGATATTTATAGGTGCAGAAGGCTACAGAGTCCCGGAAGAAACTGCCCACGAAATTGGGATCTGGATGAGATCAAAGTGCCGCGGAAACGCCGCGGAAACGCGGCACTTTAGTGGCTTCTGGCCGCGCGCTTTGGCGCGTGGCCTCTCCTGGTCCGTCCATCTGGGATTTTCCTTCTGGAAATTGAATCCTGGCTCTTAATCTTTGGATTTAGATATAACTTGGGAATCAAGTTACCTAGATCCCAAATCTTTTCCACGAATTTTCCTTCTCTTCTTTTAGCTTTTATCCTATCCTGCAAGTGTTTAGGGTTGAATAGAAGTCCATCCTTCCCTCTTCTTTGTATTTGCAACTTTGGCCCTTGTATTTGCATTTTGACTCTTTGTATTTGCGCTTTTTCACCTGGGCTTCAAACATGGGCTTGGATCTGGGCTTTTGGGCTCTTTAGGCTTTATTTATTGCTAAAATAACAATTCGAGGCCTGCACACAATAAATAATAAAATATTAATAATTGTGCAGAATTAAATGAATAAATATGAAAATGTGATGGTAAATATGATGATAAAATGCACTTTTGACTACCAATCAACAATCTTCACCGAGGTGGAGAATTGTTGGAGGAGAGAGTACAGTAGAGGAAGTGAAGTCATGCCAGGTGCTGTTGAAGACTGCCAAGGAGTCTACGACGAAAGGCGACGGAACAGCAGGCAGGAAAAGAAGCAGCAGCAGAAAATTCAGGAGGTCGGTCGACCGGACCGGTCGACCGACGTGCACGAAGTGCACAGGTTTGCTCCCAGGTTGCATCGGTCGACTGGACCGGTCGACTGGTTGCTTCGGTCGACCGGACCGGTCGACCGAAAAGGGTCTCTGTAAGCAACCCAACTCTCTGTTTGTTTCGGTCGACCGGCTCGGTCGACCGGAAGAGGGAGTCGGTCGACCGGTCCGGTCGACCGACAGTCGGGTTTTGGGCGAAATCTGTTGTTTCGGGAAGTTATGTATTTAAGCCCTGGTTGTAATTTTCTAGGGTTAAAAGTGCTTAGACAAAGTATAGCTGCGGACTCTCTTGTGTTGATAGAGATCTAAAGCTATTGTAATCATCTTCCATAAAGAAAACTCTCTCCGTGAATTGCCCCGAGGACGTAGGCAGGTTGGCCGAACCTCGTTAGATCTGGTTTTTGTGATTGGTTGTTCTTCTAGTGTTTTTTCATTGTTCTTGGTGATTGAAATCAGGTTGGATCCTCTAAGGTTGTTGTCTGTCGCGCACAACAGTTGGAGTATTTGAAAAGAACGGAATGATAGAACTTTTAAGGAGCTCAAATCAAGTCTCTGTTCTTATCATTTCTAATATTTACAAAGAAACATCAATGCCAACCTAAATAATGACGTTTAGTTGCAAATTAATATTGGTCCCACGTTGTCCTGGTTGTCGCTCTCTCATAATTATAAGCCATATTAATTTCCAAAATTGATATAATTTTTTAATGTTTAATACGGAGCTACGTTATTTATTTAGAGAAAACGAAAACAATTATTGCCATAACTTTCTTTGTCGTTTACGAAAGTGAGTCACACGTGTCCTTTTCGCGTTCAATCGTGCGTGAGGGTGATGCATGAGATACAATTTTCATGTTTCTTCGCAGAGAGATGAATCGTTGGATTATGTAGAATTTAATTACGTAAAGACATTTTGGATCGTCTTCACACATTTTAGTCATAACTTGTTTTCTTCCTCTAGATATGTTTGTTTCATCGTAAAAAGTCGTAATTCATAAAGACTTACCGTTCAATTACAACTACGGTGTTTGTTTGAATCGTAATTCGTAAAATATACTTGCAACCCAACTGCAACTCACTTACAACTGACTTATAGTTAATTTTGTACTCATGCAAATTTATATTAATTTTTATATTAATATTAAATTTCTTTAAATATTTAGTATTTTTAGTATTTATTTGCAATATTTAAATCACCAAATAGTTATTTTGGTCAACTTTTTCACTTACGACTTACACATTACGACAACCAAACACCGTAAAATACAATACACTTTCTCACTTACAACTTTACATTACCAATCAGACACAGTAAAACTTACATGCATGTAACTCATTTACAATCGTAAAAAAGTTTATCAATTACGACTTACGAATTACGGCCACTTACGATAATCAAACAGAAGTAAGATTATGCGGTAGCAGTTGCTATTGCTGAAGAAACAAAAACTGAACGAGAAAAATTCCTACGGTCGTATTAGAAGCAATCCTATGAAGTACTCCTGAGTTTTGGCTGTCAGGTCTCTAACTTTTGATATTTGCTCAGTTTGTACTTTGCTTAGGGGCTGCGTCGAGATTCCTGTTTTTCTTCTTGCTCTATGACCGCATTCACTTATGTACATTTTGTCCTTTTGTACGTGCGTGTGCAGTGAAACTATGGAAGCTCCATGAGATTTTATTTTTTTTCATATATTTTCATAAGTATTTTCATTAAATATTTATTAATAAAATACGAAAGATCTCGTAGATTTACCGTTTACTCTAAAAAATAGAAAAACGAGAAACAATTCTATGAGACAAAAACTTCCCTCATTGTATGTTGGCTCTCTTGCATACCAGTCATTTTCCTAGTACCTGTATTCATAAATAATATTTTTCAAACCATATTGAGTCTGTTAGCATGATTTGTTTCAATTGCTATCGTCGTACAATTTGGTGGTCGGTAGATCGGCAGAGAAAATTCTCCATGTGCCTTCCATTCTGAACTTGTAGAAAAGGACCCTGCAACAACTAACACAATTTTCCAGCACTTAAAAATATCACTAACCTGTTGCGCGTGGGACAACAACTAATAAAGAATCTTTAATTTAGATAGATATAGCAGAAGAATACTCAGAAAATAAGAATAAATAAACAAAAGAGAAAACCAACGTAATATTTAACAAGGTTCGATAATTGCCTACATCCTCAGGACAAGGAGGAGAGAGATTTTATTAATTCAACAACCAATACAACTTGTACTTTTATACAATCTTCCCATTTATTTATAACCAGAGAGACCCAGAGTTTTTAGGAAACCCAATTGGATTTGATTCCAATTCAGAAACGAAGTCTGAATCCTGAAAGGAGAAGTAGATTCGAGCCCAGAGACGCCTGTCGGCCGATTGGACGGTCGACTGACCCATCCACTCGGCCGACCGAGTCCAACCGAGACTCATGTGTGCCAATCGGTCGACCGTGTGGTCGGCCGGCCATTGATGCTGGCCTGCAATTCGATGTGTTCTTGCTCCTTTTTAACTTTCGATCTCTGCACTATTTCTTCTGACGAGTTTAAAACTCTACCATAGTTTTTATCTCCTCTCTCTACGTAACAAATCTACACTGGAAAAATGAATGCTAAATAGATTCACGCCCCTATCTTCGTGATAGGCTAACAATTTCTCTAATGCACGTAAAGAAATCCATGGCGAACAACATCAAGTTAATTCCAAGCTAGTTACTCTCTTCTATAAAACCACCATCTTTTTCATGCGGCCAGCGATGAGCCGGCGGCTACAGTGACGGTGATCGCGACGACAAGCAGGTAGCGGCAGGGCTGATGGTCAAGAAGCAATGGTGAAAGGTACATGGCGAAGGGAGATGGTGAGTGGTGACAACAGCGTCCGCAGTGACAACAACATGGTGGTGGTGAGGTGGAGAAGAGTAGAGAAACAGAAAGGAAGAAAGAATATATATATATATATATATATATATATATTTTGTGATTTAGATCATTTTGTTGATTTTTATCACGTGAGAATATAGAACACCCACCTCCCTCTCCCTCTCGTAAAATAAAACCATACTTCCATCAAATGATAAAATGTGATCCTGAAAGGAAACTCAAAAACATTGAAGTGAGCTTGCGTCCAACACAAAATCTACATGCAAGTCTAGGATTAATTCCCAAGTGAATTTTTATATATCAAATGCAATAAAATCAAATATTATTTAGTGGTCTTAGGATTTCTTTGTTTTTGTTTTTTTTTTCTTCGGCGTCTTTTTTACCCCGAAAGAAATGAGAAATTTGATAACAATAAGAAAAACCGTGAGCCTCTAAATTCTTAAATAACTATTATAAAAAAATTGAAAATATTACATACCTATCTTTCATTAATTGACTAATTGTGGAGTCCTCGCGTGACTATTTTATAATCAAAATATCCTCTTATTCACATGTGAAACATAATATGATTTTTTCGAGATTATGATGGTTAAAAGACGGGGCAATTGAGTCTTGTCACGTTCCTTATTCACGTCGTTTCGCTCGAGAGAAAAGTGTAAAAAGATTCTTTACAATAGTTATTTAAAAATTTAAAAGTTCATGATATTTTTTTCAAAAACCAACAGAGTTATTCTGGGTCTAGTAAAGAAAAGATTGTATGCATAAAGACCCATCGTTGTCAATTGCAAGTTGAGAATGTGAGCATTTCTTTGACATAATTGTTCAATTGGAGTTAAATCTATGTGTTTGCAAGCTTTAAACTTGGAGGGCATGAGAATATACTCATGACTTCCATCTCCTTTTTGTTCTCTTGCAAGGTTGGTAGGGTTGGTGATCTCGAAGGATAATATGCATAGAATATCCAGGTGAAGGATTTGACTTTTTTGAGCCAACAAAAAATCCATTAAACTTAAATATATATATATTTTTGACATGCATTGGGCAATCAATAAAATGTAGTTGATATCTATAATCTCTTTTTTTTCCCCTTAAAATTTGAAAGGACTAAAATGCGAAGAGCTTTTAGTATACTCATTTTTTTATGTAAAAAAGTAGAGCGAGAAACCCTACATAAAATGTATTGAGAAACATTAATTAAATATTGTATATAAAATAAGGTTACATAAACAAGTGTTAGACTACACACTTTTCATTCACTCTAAAAGTAAGAGTTAACACATCTCTCACTATTGATTGTGTTAGAAATGTGTGCTGATCAAAATTTTAAAAGATGAATAATAAAATGATCTTTTCTTTCTAGTTGGTGTGGGATTTGGTGTTTCTCCAAGTCCTTTTAGATTTTCATTTTTTTTAAGAGAGCTCAACTGGACAAGTCACCCCCGATCAGGCAATCTCGGGAGCGATGCAAGTAGCTCGATTTTGAGTCAAGTCGAATATATACAGACCGCTTACGGACCAGACTCGATTCGAGTTCAAGCCAACTGTGTCTAATCAGGTTGTGGACGAGTTTTTACATAGCTGATCTCACGACTCTTATATATCAGATTATTCAAAAATTATTCATTGGGAGGAAGTGGATAATGGGATGAATACATTTTCTTTTCTTCCTTTTTCCACGAGAAAAAAATAAAAAGTATTATGAGAATTCTCATAGTCGCCATCATCGTCTACACGAACTATACGGTAGAACAATGACACATATATCGTTGTTGAGAAGCTGAGAATGTGAGCGTGCAAATTTCTAGAAAAGACTACTGTAATTGTTCAGTATGAGTTAAATCTATATATAATATCTCTAGTTTAAAATACTATATTTTTATTTTTTAAGATTTTTTTATTTTACTGATATTTTATTATTATTTGCTAGATTATCTATGATTTATTTCATTATTATACACAAATTATTTTTCGTATATTAAATAGTAATTTGGCTTTATGTATTTACTCTTATTACTTATTAGTATTTTAATTACTAATTAGTATTTCTCCTATTACTATGGTTATTATTATTATTTATTGTTACTATTATTAGTGTTATTATTTTTGTTAATTATCATTACTAATATTAATACTTTTGTCCTTATTAATTATAATTATTAGTGTTGATATATTATTGTTGTTATTATTATTATGGTTATGGTTAATTACCTTTATTAATACTATTATTACTAGTATTATTATAATTATTATTAATTACTATTATTGGTGATAATTATTATTTTTATTGTTATTATTATTACTATTATTTATATTATTATTTTCACTTGTTATTAGTGATAGTATTACTTATTAATAATTGATGATATTATTATTGTAATTAATACTATTGTTATTTTTAATGATTGTTATTAAAAGTAGTCTTGTAACTAATATTATTTCTTTGTAATTATGACTTTTATTGTTATTGTTATTGTTATCATTCTTAATTATTATTATTCATGTTATTATGCTTCTTATTATTATTCTCTCTTTTTCCTAGCCCATGCCCATTTATCTCAACCTAAACTCTTTAGCTATGATCCCATTACCCTTTAGACCCATATCCATTATCCAATAACCCATCAACTCATACCCAACCCATTATCCAAATATCTAAATCCTAACACCAAATTCTTAATCCTAACTACTAAATCAAAATTCAAACTAATCTTAATTTATTAGATTCTAATCCTAACTGATCTAAAACCCAAATCCCATCATATTTCTCTTTCTTTTCTCCCCAGTACAAAAAACTCCGCAGCTCCTTTGTGCCATGTAACCATGGCCATGCAAACCTCCCTCCTCCGCCATGTCCATCCCCGAGCACGTGAGTTCTCTTCTCCGTGCCTAGCAACCAAGCAGGCCGAGTCCCTATTGCCAGCGAGATCCGTCGCCGCGCTGAACAACTCTCCGCCGAGCACCACCCATCTCCTCCTTCGTTGTGCCGCTGGAGCCTAGAACTTGCGCCTCCTCATTGTGCTCTCCTCACCAAGCCCAAGCCTCATAGCCCCATGGCCGGGCACCAAGGCCGCCAACACCCCATGCTTTCCTCCACCCCCCATGCCTTCTTGGCCTGCGCGTAGCACCACTCCGGCAGCCGCCCCCTCCAACAGCACCCCCATGTGGCAGCAGCAGCTCTCTTTCAGCCCGAACACATACCCTCCCTCTGACGTCTTTTCGAGCACTCCGACAGCCCGTGGTCTCCTCCGCGGCAGCTCGATTCCCTCCGCGAGCACTCCGGCGAGTCTCCGACATCATCCATCTCCTCTGTCGGAGCCGTGAACCACCCCGGAACTCCGCCGCGTCCCGCGCTGCACCCCTGCGTAAGTGGTTCTCCCTTCACCTCTATCTTTTTATTTTCTTGTTTCATTAGCATGTGTGATGTTTTTGTATGCTTATAAATATATACACACACTTAGGTATTTACGTGAATGGGTGTGTTATTAAATTAAGTGTGTGCTTGCTGTAAATTAATTAGTGTGTAAATAATATGTGTTGTGAAATTGGTGCCTGCGCGTACGTGAGTGTGTGTGTCGTGAATGTGCGTGTGTGCGAGTTTGTGTTCATGGGTGCTGTTGGTGTATGTACATGTGTGTCTATCCGTGTACAAGCATGTGCATACTGTACATATGTGTTAGTATATCATCGTGTGTATTTGGTTGCGCATTGCAGCGACTACGGACCTATTTGGTGAGATTCGGACTGGTTCGTGAGATTCAGACTCGTTAACAAGAGAGCCGGACCCAATCCAGATTCGTGTTCGCTGCGGACCCGATACATTGGCGGTTTGAAGACTTACCCATGAGATGATCCGGAGACTCGTAACAGTTCGTGCAGTGAAAACCAGATGACGAATCGATTCCAAAATCACGTCATTTCATGTGAGTATTTGCTCTTGTATCATTTTCTCTATTTACCATTGTCAGTAGTGCTTATATGTTACTTGTATTATTACAAGTGACCATCTACTTTATTTTACCAGTTTGATTACCTGTATTCCTTCATGAGATATCAGTGAGTGCTCGCTTTATTTGTATAGTTGATTCGAGCGTCTATTTACGATATTTTATGTGGTAGTTGGTCACCCTTATTGTTTCAGAACTGTTTGTGGTATACAGTAGATTGTCGACTTGATATTTGGAGTTAGGTATTTAGTAGTTGATATTTTGATTAATGCATATATCATCACTATTTATGGGATCATCATTTATTACTGAGATTGGGAGTCTCTCTTTATTGATTTTGATATTTTTGGATTTATGAGCCTGCTAATGCTTGAATTAGTTGGGAGACTATATTAGAATATTGTATGACTTAATTGGGGAGTGGATCAGAGTAGTTTGTATGATGAATTTTATGGATATACTGTAGAATAGTAGTAGTCATGAAGTATTATGTTATGGAAGACTAGGTATTTCAATGATGATGAATCAAATATATCCCTGGTGTCAATGTTTATGGATTCGGTGTCTTTGATTCTGAGACATTATTACTCTATCATCCCAAGTAGATTCGTTATCATTTTGGGATTGCAACTATTGGTGATGTAACTTAGACTATAATCAGATTTGGATCTTGGATTTGACCGGCTCATGATGGTAGTTATATGAGTGGATCTGGGTAATATTATCAGTATATTTGATTTATTCTCTGTTGGTGGTAAAACAAGTGAGAGTTTAGTTGGATATTGATGATTGATTAATAGGAGACTTACTAAATGAACGAGATTTTGGACTGTTAGAAGTAATTATTTCTGGAATCATCTACTTGTTAGGTTGTGAGAGAATTGATGCTTCACTTTTGATGTTGAGTATCAGATATAGACTACTTTAAATCACATTATTCAAGGTGTTTTACTCCTTATTTATGATTCAGTGTCAGTTGATTTAAGTTGATCTCGAAGATAATCAGTAGGCTACCTTTTCATGATTGGTCTCGATTTATTCAGTTATAGAGATAGAGTTATTGTGGGGATTGATTTCGTTGGTATTGATGATCTTGTACTTCAGAGTTTGATAGCAGTTATTGTTTGATCTCGGTTATTGGTGATTAGAGGATTAGAAAAGAGTGGTAACAATAAGAGAACTGATTATTGATTTATTGGACTTATGGGTTACTGTACCAGATTACTTGATATGGATTGATACTTGATGTTCACGATGATTATATTGAGACTATGGGTTGATGGATCAGTTACTGATATTGCTTTAGTACAGATGGATAAGATTTGACTGATTTTAAATGGGACTGTATTGTAAGGAATTAGGTCTAGACTTGTTACTGTATTATTTTCATGTTACTGAAAGTCACTGAGGAAGTATTATTCGACCGTAACACCCTATACAATTCTATTATTCATCGAATACACAGTTACTGTTATTGTTCACTGTTCTTGTTACTGTTCACTGTGTATACTACTGTTACTGTTATTGTCCTGTTACTATTACGTCACCGCAACATCCCAGTATTTTGATAACATGGATACTAATTGTTTTAACTAAATTAAATAATAATGTAAATAGACAACTTACACCGGGAATGGGAAAATTGATGGAGGAGACAGCGTCTGTATTTTGGGTGGACCTAGGATATAGGATGCGCAGCCGACTGAGGGTTCCATTGCAGGGTTCCTGGGGGATGACTGGCATCCGATCTGTACTGTTAATGTTTCACTATTCATACAGTGAGATTACTGTTACTGTTACTGAGTACGCGGTACGGCCTGGTTCAGTGTCAGAAAACTAAGTCTGTGATTCCGGGTATGTACGAGACCCACCTAAAATATGAAAAGTCTCCAACCGATCAGTTTCAATAACTTAGAACCCTGATTGACACATGTAGTAGGCGTAGTATGGGATACGTATACTACAGGTGGCAATTGGTGTTCGCTGACATAATATATAATAATAAACTGTTCATAATATATTGTGACTAACTGTATTCACTAGACTGTACACATAACACTTGATTTGGACATCTGATGCTAGTACTGACTGCCTTTATTATTATTCAGCATGTTATTATAGTCCCATTCGAGTATTTATTTTCCTAGTTTTCTTCATGATATTAATTATCAGTTATCTTTCATTTACAGTTTATCATTATGTGCACACTGTTTATATGCACGAGCACTACCCCTTTTTCTTACACACTCATTAGGTTGCTTCTGACGCCTTAGATTTGCACGTTCAGATACTGAATGTTTCATGTTATTGATTAGATGTTTGATGGGACTGGATATGTTACGAAGAGTTGGAGTTTCTCTCTACCTACTCTGGTATTCTTGTCTTCTTTTTTTTCTTTTTGATTCTGTAGTTTCCTTGATCCTCTATACGTTGCTATCAGTCATTATTCCTTTTCTATATTCATAGTTATCTTGTGCGGACATTTATATGTGTATCGCAGTGATCAGGATTTATTATAAGTTACATTTGTAGCTTGTTCTGAGTTACTTTAGGCTTAGCGTATTTACATGGGGTATTCTTCTCACGTATATACGTCGCCGGTTCTCGTCACGACTCCGTTTTTTTATATTTTGAGAATTGGGGTGTGACACTATGTCTGCAAGATTTTAGAGGGGCAAATAGTACCACAGATTTCGCAATTCCTGTTCTTATGTCGATTGCAATTTCAATGAGGGAAGGATATTAAATATTAATGCTTCGATTGTAGTTACTACACTAGTTAAAAATCAAAATAGAAATTCATTTTTTTTTATTTTTTTCTTCTTCTTCTTCATTTTTCTTTTTTCTTGCGCCTCATTTCTCTTTTGATGAATAAACATCATAGGCTAGTCTAACTTGAACGTGAGGCTTTTCATGACAGTTCTCCATTCATTTACAGCTGAAATAGGTCTTAATTGCAAGAATTCGTACTTTAGATTTAACTTTTCTAGTACACGTGGTTTTCACGAGAACTTGACTTGCGCCATGCAGTGTAAAACAAGAAATTAAAATTTAAGAATTTTTTCTTTTCAATGGTAGTTTTTAAGAATTTTTAGAATTTTTTATGGTAATTTTGAAAAAAAATAGCTGAAAAATCTATACTCTTAAATTTTCTTTTTGAATTAGATTTTTTTTTTTTGTCTCTTGTTACTGTTTACATTCTTCACTCCTCTCTATTTCACTTACCCTAGGACACTGGAATGAATAAGAAGCTAAACATGGATAGTTCTGTAAAAAAAAAAAAAAAACACTCGTATAAATTCAACATAAACACACAAATAACTCTTGATTTACAAAAGAACTAATGAGGTACATCTTGATATCCATTTTGCTGATCTTTATTTCATGTTACATGGACTAAAAAGGTCTCAAGGTGGCTCCTTTCCTTGAGCCTCTGCAATATTTTAACTCTAATTCACGGAGTCACCATCTGTGAGGAGACGAGGCTTGTTCAAGGGTGGGGTTTGCATGAGGAGCGAGGTTTGTGTAAGATAACCAAATGGTTGGCATCCTGTTGTGGGGAAACGGTCATGATGATCAGAGTCTCGTATACAGGGGCGGACCCATATACTCATCAGTGTGGGCGGATGCACACACTGTCCTTTATTAAATATATAGAGTAGTATATATAATTTGTAACTTTGTTTATATGATCGCTTCTTTCTAGATTATTTTTGCTAAAATATAAATTGTTTAGATCTCTACCTGTTGTGTTAACTTATAAAAATATATTATTGAATGTCACAAGTTCAAGTATTGGGTGCTTTTCTTCACTTTTTTTATTACATTTATGCCCACACTGAAAAAATATATTGCGTCCACCGCCGACTGTATAGGCTCACATTAAGAGAAAATGCACATTTGAATTCACACAAGGAATGCTTATTGTTGAAAGGCTGGCAATGAAAAAGTATCTAAGATTGTAAATGGATCTAAGATTGTAAATGGATTGAAACTAATCACTGTAGGAAATTTAACTAGATTTAAACATGCAACAAATTAAAATCTTTAAAATCTAATAAACAAATTCTCCTAGCATGCAACTAAAATATAGAATTAAAATAAAATAAAAGGCTGGTCTGAGTGACGTAGTCGTGCAGACGCACTGCCTTAGAAGAAAGATGGTCGGTCTCTCGTTCAAATTTTGAAAATGACCTCTTCTCATAACGGTAAAAACTCCCCAGTAGTACACCAGCACCCAACTCAGGATGATGAATCATGTCTCTGCTCAGACGGAGATTCGTTGCCCATAAGTGAAAAAACATCGTTGAGAAAGCACCAAAATCCGATCGCAAGAACACAATTATTTTTCAGCAGAATATATGTAAGAAATTTATGGGAGAAAGATGGCAGATCGATTTCTCTTTTTCGTAAAAGATACGTGTAGAGATAAGGTATTTATAACCCTATGCAGATCTTTCAGTTTGTAACAGCCCGGGAGAATCTGTGATCATGCGCGAGGGGTGCAACATGTAGATCTGATTCTCTTTGAATGGGTCCAACTCTACCCGAAAAAACTCAACAGAATTTTTAAATAAAAATAAAAATAAAAAATCAAAAAACTGTAGCAAGTCCAACAAGCCTCTGAATCGAACCGCATTCGTGTCCGTAGGTCGTGGGCGTGCGCCACCTAAATCCAGCCTGACTCGGTTTGGTTCGGCGTGTATGCGCGCGTGTGGGGATGTGGCCCATGGCCCAACACTCATAATAATAGGCATGGGAGAAGTTGGTATACATACTACCCAACTTCCTATCTCCTATCCGATGTGAGACTAAACTCAAAGGCAAATAAGAGGGAAACTCAAGTTTTCCCTCCAAATTCAAAACATGTCCAACAGTCCCCCTAAAACTTGAGTTTCAAGAAAGATAAAACAAAGCGACAATAATAAGAAGAAATCATCAAATCATAAAACACGAATGAAATCAAGCAACATCATGTTGTTAATTCGGAATAGGTGCACTACGCCTGAAACATGTTTTAGTGAATTCATCGCCATCTGAGAGACATAGTGGACTACGCCTGGAACTAACCTCTTTTACTAGATATTGATAGAGTACACAGACAGTAAGTCTACATCTATTGAGCGAGCAGACTGAGCGTTAAAGGTCATGCTCACAATAACCGGCTCATGAGAGTTTTCTAAGGTCAACCCTACCCCCAACCGTGGCCATCACGGTTCCTCTCATGTAGCTTGTTGTGCTACGACAACAACCAAAAGAGGAATCCCTGAATCTCCCAAGCACGAAGAACAAAATTCCCAAACAACACAAATACCAAACACCAGAGAAAGAACACACGAAAAACAACGATTAACGAGGTTCGGCCTCAATGCCTACGTCCTCGGGGTAATGAAAGAGAGATTATAATACTTTGGAAGATCTATTACAATGGATGCAGCACCTCTGAGTATTAAGAGAGCTGCTACTTTCGTTGTTCCAACAAAACCCTAGAAATCCCGTTTAAATACAACAGATTTCTAAATCAGCAATCGCAGCCCGCAACCCGACTGTCGGTCGACCGGGCGGTCGACCGACCCTATGCGCCGGTCGACCGAGCGGTCGACCGGGCGCCCAACTCTCTCCCAACAGAGAGTTGGGTCACTTCAGTCGGTCGACCGGGCGGTCGACCGAGCTCCTCCCCCGGTCAACCGCTCATGCCTTTGTGCATGTTGTGCACGTCGGTCGACCGGACCGGTCGACCGAGCTCCTGCTACTGCGGGCGGTCTACCAGGCCGGTCGATCGAACTCCTGCTGCTGCTGTTAACCTGTTTTGCTGCTGTCCTTCCTTCGTCTTTCGTCGACCACTTCCTCGACGATCCCCCGACAATCCTTGTCGACTTCCTCGACAATCCCTCGACGATCCTTGTCGACTTCCTCGACAATATTCTCTCTCTTTCCAATAATTCTCCACCTCGGTGAAGATTCTTCTAAATCTGAGCCGATCTCCAATGTACCCAAGTCTATCACCTGGCGAAATCGACATACGATCTCGGCAAAATCGACACACGATCTTGGCTTGCGCGCACCGGACGAAATCGACACACGATCTCGGCAAAATCGACACACGATCTCGGCTTGAAATTTTTATCAAAGTTTATATATCAATGCAAAATGGTAAAACTATTTTTTGGGGATTTTTACAAGATTTATAAGATTTATTAGAAATATTTTTAACCCCAGTTTCTGACACAGAACAGTGGCTGACAGGCCAGGTCGGCCGACCGCACGGTCGACCGAACCAAGGGCCGGTCGACCGAGCGGTCGACCGACGTGCACAACCTTGTGCACGTCTAGCAGACACATGGGCCGGTCGACCGGACCAGAGAGCCTTGCTCTCTGTATCTGGGCTGTCGACCGGGCGGTCGACCGGAAGCCCCAACGGTTATATTTATGACCGTTGGCGGTCGACCGACCGGTCGACTGCAGGCCTGTCAGGCTGACAGTTCAGCCTAACGGCTAGTTTTCTGTTTGGGCTATAAATGTCCTATCTCTTTAGGGTTTTGTATAAGATTTTTAAGAGCAAAAATTTCTCTATTCTCTGGTTTTAAAAACAAGTTTTCAAAGTGTTTCAGAGCTCAAAAGGATTCATCTTATTTGTTTTTAAGTGTTTTGTTATCTCAAAGAAAATAGGTTTTTGGAAATTTGTTTCTTGGTCTATATTTCTATATTCATTTGGTATTTTTCCCAAGAGATTTTCTTTGATCAAAACACTTGTTTTCCACACTTGAGCCTATCTTCTATCCTATTCTATTAGGATCATTTGTTTGTGGAAAAAGAGATTGTTTGAGGTTGTTGTAGCCTCCAAGTTGTAAACACCCTTACTTTTGTTGTATCCCTCTTTGGTAGAGGTTGATCGGGTGATTGGTTTGCTCCCTCTTTGTTAGAGGTTGAGGCTTGTGTTTGCTCCCTCTAGTGAGAGGTAGAGTTTGGTTTGTAACCCTCTTCGGTAGAGGTGTTGGTGGTTGTTTGGCTACGGGCCTACCCCTCGGTTGTGAGGTAGTGTTTGAGAGAGGAGTTCGGTACTCCTATTGTTGTAACAAATCCTCCTCGGTAGATGTTCCCTCGGTGGAGTATAGTGGATTAGAAATCCTTCTCGGTGAAGGCGGGGACGTAGAGCTAGGGGCTCGAACCTCGAAACATATCTTTGTGTTTGCGTTTGATCCATTGACTCTAACCCTCTCTCTTTTAATTGTGCAAAGCATCATTCATTTCATATCATTCATATTGCTTGTGTTGTGCCTTACATCGTTCATATTGCTATATCTCTTATATGCTTGGATTGCTTGTGTGTGCCTCACTTATACTTAACCACAAGAGCTTCATATAGCACCTCAACCCTTATCTAGGGGAATCAAGAGGAGTTAGTCCAGAGCCCTTCACGGGGAATTCGGCTACACTTGTTGGTTGTATTAAGTGTAGTTGCAAATTATTTTTAGCTTCCGCATTTAGTTTCTAGATTAGCATTATCACCTATTCACCCCCCTCTAGGTGATTTCAATTGGTATCAGAGCCTACGCTCCTGATACTTTAGGCTTAACATCCTAGGAGTGAGATCCTTATTTGCTAATCTACCACTTGCATTTGCACATTTGTTTGTTTGCACACATATAGTTTGGACCCATGGACTTCATGACCCCACCTATGTTTGACCCTTCCAACATCATTGTTTGGAAGATTAGGATGTCCGTTTATTTACAAGCCCTAAGATATAAGGTTCACCTTGCCATTACCAAGGAATCCTACCTTAGTGATAGCAAGCATATAGAGGTCAATGCACTTGCCCTTGAGGCCATTAGAAGCACGCTATCTAAAGAATATCTTTTGCTTGTTTCTAATCTTGATTCCGCCTTTGCAGTGTGGAACAAGTTGAAAACCACCACCACCTCCAAGCTTCAATTACCGATCCAACCGAGGAATCTAGTGGAGATGAATCCGAGCCACTACAATGCTATATGATCCAAGGGAATGACTCCCTTGAGGTACAATCGAAATCTCAACTAGATAATGATAGTGCTAGTTTTTCATGTGATGATTATGTTGATGCCCATACTTTAAATGAAGAACTATCCATTGTTTATGAAAATTGTTTGAAAAATATAAGATTTTGAAAAAGAAAAGTCTAAGCCTTAACAATGATAATAAAAATTTGATTTCTAGACTTAACAATGTTTTGCAAGAGAAAGAGGAGATTTCTAATGAGAGGGATTCATTGAAATCACTACTTAATCTTGTTTTAAAAGAAAATGAGTTTTTGAAAATAGAAATGATTGTAATGATGTTTTGAAGAAAAATAAAGTTATATCTTCAAAACTTGATTTTGTTGTAAAAGAAAATAATTCTTTAAAAATAAAATAATTTCTATTTCCAATGATTTAAATGCTTGTTTAAAGAAAAATGAAGTTTTGAAAAATAAAATTAATTTTCATGTTTGTCATGCTAGTGTAGCGTCTTCATCTAGTCTACCTATTGCATGTACCTCTTCTTCTAAGATTAATGATGATTTTTGTTTATTGAAGAAGAGAGTGGATTGTTTGGGCTCCACTTTGAGCCAATGTGCCAAGAGCCATACACGCTTGGAATCTTTGTTTCGAAAGAAACAAACTCCATCTATGCATGCACACCCTCCACGGCATACACATGCTTCTCACGGACACCATCATCACTTGTATGCTCATGTGTACACATGTACACATTGTGGACGTAAGGGCCACCTTGCTAAATTTTGTTATGATAGAATGCATGTTTCAAATTTAGCAAATAATTTTGTTTGGGTTAGGAATGGTACTAACCCCCATGGACCCAAAAAGTTGTGGGTACCAAAGACCACCCCTTATTTATGATGTAGGGTGGGCTCTCGCATGACGTGAGAGTAGCAGTACCTTGGAGTGGATGCGTTCCGAGCTTCATGGAAATCAATTGGATGCATCACTTTCAAAGGGAGTTTGGTGGAGAGGACCACCGTGGTTTGGAGAACTAGAGAGGTGCCTTCATTGGTTTTGGTATCAATCTCTAACTCCTAATTATTGTTTACATGCCTTTCATGTTCATTATCTTTAGCATGTTTTGTTGATCATTATGAAAATGCCATGATTATTAGATCCTTGACATGCATGTATAGCCTTTTGAGACCCCATGTTTAATATGGACCATTATTTTTGTGTTCTCACCATTTGTTTAGCTATCATGTTTATCATAGGTTTAATAACATGTGGATTTTCTTAATAATCATGTTTATGTTTATCATGATGATTTATATCTTGTTTTGATGCTTCATGATTTGAATATATGTTTAAATGTTAGTTTTCATTAAGACTAGGATTTATACTTGTGCATATAGTGGGTCACAAATAAATCTATATATATTTGTGCTTGATTGCTTATTTGTTCCCATTAGATGGCTAGTATAGTCTAATTTGATGATTCATGCATTTTAAACTTGTATTCCCATTTTTGGATTTGTTTCATATTTTTGTGTTTATGTTTAACTTCATGTATATGTCTATTTTATCTAAACTATTATTTATACATATACATCCTTTTGAGCCACGTGCCTTCATGCATATATCTTTGTGGACTCGTTGTGTTTGGATATGTATATATACTTTAGTTTGTATAGGACATACATATACCTTGAAGATTAAATAGTTTTGATGTTTTTCATGTTTTCATGTTTCAAGGAATATTGAGTTTATTGTCCATCCTTCATGATTATGATCTTCACATCTTATTTGTACACTCACATTTATTGTTTACTCATGTGTTTGTTTTCATGAGTTATATTTATGCTTCATTGATTATGAGTGTTAGCTATTTTGTGAATTTCATTTTTTTATGAAAAATAATTTGGTTTATTCCTTACTTGAAGGATTTCGTACTAGTTTACAAATTTTTCATATAACTAGTTACGGTATTCTTCGTTATGGTAGAGTTTTCAAACATACTTTATATGTTTCAAACCTATTTTAAAAACCCCTACCATCTAAGGGTGGATGGATGGGAGATCATGCTCATGTATGCTTTATAGTGAAAATCATTTTAAACTTGAACATGATTGGGAGGATAGGTTATATGAGTTATACTTCGATATTATTGTTGTTTCAATTGGTATCACTGGATTCTTTCAATTGGTATCAATTTTGACCCTTCTTGTATACTCATATATGTTTGTATGTATGTATGTTTTTCAATTCCAATAGTATCAATTTCGAATGGTATTAAACTTTTCATACATATATATGTTTTATTTGTGCTTATTATATCCCTATATCTTTAAGCACAAAATTTTGTTTATGCTAAAGTTCGAGTTTCAACTTTGTTTCAATTGATTCAATTTTTCAATTGGTATCTTAATTCGAGCTTACGCATTGTTTTTGTTGTTATTTCATAAAGGGGGAGAAAATTCGATTTTCATATTTCAATTGGTATTTGTATCTCCACTCCCTTGCTTTATGATAGAAAATAAAAATTTTAAATTGATATCATATACTTAAAAAGAAAAATACTCTCTTTTGATATCAAGATGTTTATTTGAATGTTTTAATTTGGTATCTCAAAATTTTGTTTAAAAAAATAAATACAAAAGTTTTGATTTGTATTGCCTATATGCAAGGAGAGCTTAACATCTCTTCTACATATAGATTCATGTTGAGTGTATCTTGTATTGAGGAGCTTGACATCTCTTCTTTATGTGGTACACGTGTGTAGGTGGAGCTTCACATCTCCTCTTATGCATTGCATAGTGTACGTTATGTGAATTAGGGCTTGTCATCCCTCCTTCATGTAATGTATCTATGTAGGGAAGCTTCACATCTTCCTCTTCATGAATGTATATAACATATACCATTTATTGATTGATCTATGTTTACTTTCAATTGGTATCAAGATACTACTTTGACATATTTTCAATTGATATCTTAATTGATTGTCACCCCTATATTGATATTTTTTGTTTTAGACAAAAAAGGGGGAGAAAAATTTATTGATTTGCTTTTGGCTTTTACCCCTTTATTGATGATTGACAAAAGGGGGAGAATTATTTGAGAGTTTAACATGCATATAAAAAAAAAAAACTTCTCTATGTTTTTTTGCATGATTGAGTTTGAATTTTATATGCATAGTTATGTTTTTGCATATATTAAGTTTAATTTGTATCTATATGTTTTAATTGATATCTAGAACATGTTTATTTGTTTTTGAAAATTTCATTGATATCTAGAGCCTTTTATTGTTTATGCATGATTATGCATTGTCATTCATTGCATATTTATTGTTCATTTATTTATGCATGAGTTAAAGAGGAGCTTCTTTGAAGCTTAACTTTACTCCATGCATATATAACTTCATGAGTTTTGTCATCATCAAAAAGGGGAGATTGTTGGCCCAGAGGCCTTCCACTCTAGTTTTGATGATGATTAACTCATGTAGTTATATTTACTAATAATCTTGTAATTTTAGTTTCAGCAAGATATTAGTTGGTGATTGCTTCAACAAGAGGAGTTTGGAAGCTTTCACTTGGTGATGCCAGGGCCCGAGCATCAAGATCATACCTTTGCACTCGTGGATCACGTTTGGGATCGAGTCGACTTGAAGATGAAGATCGTCATGAAGACTTAGGCATCCATAGTTTAATTTGAGTTTTAGATCCATTTGTAAAGATAAGAATAGTTGATATGCTCAAGTGCACAACACACACGTTTTATGTTTGAATTTGGTTTTCATGAATAGTTTAGATCAAAACAAGTTTACTTTGTTTTTATGTATATTAGATGTGCTCTATATACATACATGCTTACATGACTTATACAAAATTTGTTTGACATACCTATTCATGTAGTTTTATGTCTTGGTATTTTTAAACAAAACATATTTTTGGATTTAAAGACAAAAACTATGATATATATGTTTCATGTATATTGGACTTATGTCCATATGCAACATGCTTCAATGTGTTTAAATATCATGTTTTTGTATTTCAATGAGTTTTAGGAAAAATCATATTTTCTATTGAAAAATCCAAGTTTGACAAAATACAAGTTTTGATTTTTGGTAAAAATGTTAAAACACAAAATAGTTCAAATTGCTTGATATTTGAGTTGAAATTTTTATCATAAGTTTATATATTAATGCAAAATGGTAAAACTATTTTTTGGGAATTTTTACAAGATTTATAAGATTTATTAGAAATATTTTTAACCCCAGTTTCTGACCCAGAACAGTGGCTGACAGGCCAGGTCGGCCGACCGCACGGTCGACCGAACCAAGGGCCGGTCGACCGAGCGGTCGACCGACGTGCACAGCCTTGTGCACGTCTGGCAGACACATGGGCCGGTCGACCGGACCAGAGAGCCTTGCTCTCTGTATCTGGGCGGTCGACCGGAAGCCCCAACGGTCATATTTATGACCGTTGGCGGTCGACCGACCGGTCAACCGCAGGCCTGTCAGGCTGACAGTTCAGCCTAACGGCTAGTTTTTTGTTTGGCTATAAATGCTCTATCTCTTTAGGGTTTTGTATAAGATTTTTAAGAGCAAAAAATTCCCTTCTCTGGTTTTAAAAATAAGTTTTCAAAGTATTTTAGAGCTCAAAAGGATTTATCTTATTTGTTTTTAAGTGTTTTGTTATTTCAAAGAAATAGGTTTTTGGGAATTTGTTTCTTGGTCTATATTTCTGTTGGCCCAGAGGCCTTCCACTCTAGTTTTGATGATGATTAACTCATGTAGTTATGTGTACTAATATCTTGTGATTTTAGTTTCAGATCATTAATCAAGTTATTAGTAGGTGATTAGCTTCAACAAGATGATTTGAAAGCTTTCACATGTTGATTCAAGAGCCCGAGCGTCAAGATCATATATAGCACTTGCTCGGTAGATCAAGGAGTTTTGGATCGAGTCGGCTTGGAGACGACGCTCTACAAGAAGACTTCGGTACCCTAGTTTAGTTTTGTATTTAGATCCAAATTGTAAAGATTAGAATAGTATGATATGCTCAAGTTCACAACACACACGTTTCATGTTTTGAATATTGATTTTCGGTTTTTCCGTTTTGGTTTAACCGATCTTGATTTCATGAATAGATAGATCAAAACAAGTTTAAATGGTTTTATGTATAGTAGATTCATTCTATATACATGCATGCTTCAACTTCTTAGACAAACTTAGTTTGATAGTCTATTTCATGTGTTTTATGTTTTGGTATTTTTAACAAAACATATTTGGAATTAAAGTCAAAAACATGGATATATATATGTTTCATGTATATAGGATTATATCCATATACATCATGCCTAAATGTTGTTTAATACCATGTTTTTGTATTTGGATGAGTTTTGGACAAAGTGTATTTTCAATTCAAAATTCAAGTTTTAGAAAATACAGTTTTTGATTTTTGGCAAAAATGATAAGACACAAAAATGTTTCAAAATGTTTGTTATTTGTGTTGAAATTTTTAACACAAGTTTGTATATCAATGTAAAATGATAAAACTATTTTTGTATATTTTTAAAAGATTTATGAGAATTTTTAGGATTAAAAATTACTTGTTTTTCTGACCAGAATTGCTGCTGCCAGGCTAGGTCGGTCGACCGGACGGTCGACCGGACCAAGTAGCCGGTCGACCGTAGCGGTCGACCGACGTGCACGCTGGCTGCCCCATAAGCCGGTCGACCGCACGGTCGACCGACTGAGAGCAGGTTGCTCTCTGTTTGTTCCCGGTCGACCGGCCAGAGAGTCGTTGCTCTCTGGTTCTGGGGACGGTCGACCGCCCGGTCGACCGGTAGCTGCCAGCGGTCAAATATGACCGTTGGACGGTCGACCGACTGGTCGACCGGTGGTTCATTTTTGGCAGGATCTGCTGCCAACGGCTAGTTTTGTAAATGGGCTATAAATATCCCATTGGAAAGAGGTTTTCTCTAAGATTTTTTGTGCTAATTTATCCTGACTCTCTAGTGTTTTCCACAGCAATGAAAAGAAGTTTTTGGGCTTTAATTGAACAATCTTTTTGGTGTTTTTGCTAGGGTTTAGAAAATCAAAGAAAAAAGTTTTTGGGAAAAGTGTTTGATTCAACTTCTTTATCTTGGTTTCTAGTTTTTCCCAAGGATTTACTTTGAGTTTTTGATTTCCATTCCATTTGTTTTCTCCACACTTGAGCTACATCTACTATCTTATTCTATAAGATCTTTGTGTGGGAAAAGAGATTGTTTGTGGTATTTTGATCACCAAGTTGTAAACCCAATCTTTGCTTGGCTTTGTGCCTTTGGGTTGTATCCCTCAAGTTGTGAGGTGATCCTTGTGTTGCTTTGTCCTAATCCTTCAAGTTGTGAGGTGATTGTTTGTTGGCTTGGTGCTTTGCCTCAAGGAGGAGGTTGTGTTTGTAAAGAGAGGAGTTGGGTACTCCTTGTAATTGTTATTGCCCCAAATCCTCGGTGGAGGTTCCCTTTGTGGGAGTCCTTTGTGGACAAGCTAGTGGAGTTAAAATCCTTCTGGGTGAAGGCGGGGATGTAGAGCTGGGTGCTCGAACCTCGAAACATATCTTGTTGTTTGCGCTTGATCCTTGGCTCTTACTCTCTCTCTATATTGTGCCTTGCATAAATTCATATTGTTCATTCATAATTATTTACTTGGCTTGTTTGAGTGTGCATCTCTTGTTAATTGCAATTAGTTTTTAAATTCCGCATTAAGTTCACTAGATTAGCATTATCACCTATTCACCCCCTTTAGGTGATTTTCAATTTCTATATTCTTTTGGTATTTTTCCCAAGAGATTTTCTTTGATCAAAACACTTGTTTTCCACACTTGAGCCTATCTCTATCCTATTCTATTAGGATCATTTATTTGTGGAAAAAGAGATTGTTTGAGGTTGTTGTAGCCTCCAAGTTGTAAACACCCTTACTTTTGTTGTATCCCTCTTTGGTAGAGGTTGATCGGGTGATTGGTTTGCTCCCTCTTTGGTAGAGGTTGAGGCTTGTGTTTGCTCCCTCTAGTGAGAGGTGGAGTTTGGTTTGTAACCCTCTTCGGTAGAGGTGTTGGTGGTTGTTTGGCTACGGGCCTACCCCTCGGTTGTGAGGTGGTGTTTGAGAGAGGAGTTCGGTACTCCTATTGTTGTAACAAATCCTCCTCGGTGGAGGTTCCCTCGGTGGGAGTATAGTGGATTAGAAATCCTTCTCGGTGAAGGCGGGGACGTAGAGCTAGGGGCTCGAACCTCGAAACATATCTTTGTATTTGCGTTTGATCCATTGACTCTAACCCTCTCTCTTTTAATTGTGCAAAGCATCATTCATTTCATATCATTCATATTGCTTGTGTTGTGCCTTGCATCGTTCATATTGCTATATCTCTTATATGCTTGGATTGCTTGTGTGTGCCTCACTTATACTTAACCACAAGAGCTTCATATAGCACCTCAACCCTTATCTAGGGGAATCAAGAGGAGTTAGTCCAGAGCCCTTCACGGGGAATTCGGCTACACTTGTTGGTTATATTAAGTGTAGTTGCAAATTATTTTTAGCTTCCGCGTTTAGTTTCTAGATTAGCATTATCACCTATTCACCCCCCTCTAGGTGATTTCAGATGTAGCAGAATCTTCTGGCCAAAGGTTTTGGGTTTGAAGGAGGAAGATTGAGAGGGCTTGAAAGAAGAAGAGTTTGCATGGGTAGAAGAATGAAAATGATTGGGTTTTTTGCACTTCTTGCCCTTGGGATTCATAAATTGGCGCTTAGGTTTATCCTCCACTAATTTCAATTTAGCTTTCATTTCTGACTTGGTTTTGGAGTTTTGCCTTAGCTGATCTTCTATATGAATCGCTTTTAGGGCTTAAATGAGGGTTAGGTCACCTTACTTGTGACGGAGGTCTCCAGCAAAAGTTGATTAGGAAGGAGGGAGTTTGTCAATAAGATAAGAAACCTTATAATCGTTGGAGAATTGATTCCTTTCGATTGAAGATGTCGGATATAATCTTGAAATTCATGACGTTAATCATTGATAGGTTTATTATCAGTCATCATGAATTTATTGAATGAGGAGGAGGTGAATCTTTCGATTGCAGCATCGTCGAGGCCATATTCATCCTCGAAAGCTGTCCATAGTTCTTTAGCACTCTTATATTCATAATAAATCTCATCTATGGCTGATATGAGACCTAAAGTGGTTAACCAGTACTTCATCTGGT
The DNA here is from genome assembly GCA_038442645.1 of Agave tequilana. Taxonomy (NCBI): domain Eukaryota; kingdom Viridiplantae; phylum Streptophyta; class Magnoliopsida; order Asparagales; family Asparagaceae; genus Agave; species Agave tequilana. The sequence goes on from JAVJIF010005562.1 coordinate 158,097, forward strand.
TTGTGCATCTTTTAAAGTATGTGCCGGAGGATTTCTCTGGTTTGACACCCTTAGAGTTATCAGGGTTGGCCATAGTGACTTGATGGTGCTACCTAAATTCTGTATTTTAACATTATTTGATAATGTCAGAATTTAGTTCATATCGGTAGCTTTTAGATTAGGGTTTGCAGAATAAAAAATGTATAGTCTTTGTTTAATTATGAGCCAAATAATTCAAGTAAGATATAACAAGATATAAACTTGTTCTTTTAATTTCCCTAATTCGAAATTATAACAAAAATAATTTCTAAAAGGTTATTCCAATTAAATTTTAAAAATAAACTAATAGGAATTAATTAATAATTGACTTGCAAGAATAAATAATCCTTAGAACAAATAGCACAAAATTAGACAATTTTTAATTAAACATTTTTTATTGCAAGAAATAGTTAATTAAACTAATGCATGCATGTAAAATCTTGCAATAAGAGTTTATAATATATATAATTTTTTTAATAAAGAAAAATTTAAATAATTAAATTATCTTGTATATATTTTTAAATAAGACAAGATATATATATATATATATATATATATATATATATATATATATATATATATATATTGTAAACGAAAATTAATAAGATTTTGTAATGAAAACAAATGAATAAAGTTTTGTAATGGAAAAGATTTTGGCCTTGTAATGATTAATACAAATAGATTTATAATGAATAAAATTATTAAGATTTTTTAGGATCTTATATTGAAAGATTTTACCATGTAATAATTAATACAAATAGATTTTACTTTACAAGGAACTGAAAAGATTAGAATTAAATCAGAATTTAAGAGATCTTACAACAAGATAAGAGTTTACAACAGTTTAGAAAGATCTATTGCAATAATTACCTAATGAAATAGTTTTATGAAAACTTTAAGGATAAATGAAAATTTGAAACACGATTCTTTAACTACTTTCGTAAGAATTTGTAAAGAATAAATTGTAAGAAATCAAAGTTTCCCTTTTAAGATTTTTTTAAATAATTATCTTTACTTGCAAGGACAATTTTCTACTTACATGAAAATTATCAATTGCATGAAACAGACAAGTAATTATATTGCATGAAATAATTTTCTAAATTTAATTGCATGAATTATCCAAAATCTTTCTTCTAAACTGTAGAAAATTTAACTGGATTAAAACATGCAACAAATATAAATCTTTAAAATCTAATAAACTACTTGTCCCAAGCATGCAACTAAAATACAGAATTTAAAAAAAATAAAAGGCTGGCCTTGGGTGACGTAGTCATGCAGACGCACTGCCCTATAGGAAAGATGATCGGTCTCTCGTTTGGATTGTGAAAATGACCTCCTCTACTAACGGTAAATACTCCCCCAGTAGTACACTAGCACCCAACTCAGGACGATGAGTCAGGCCTCTGTTCAGACAGAGATTCGTTACTCGTAAGTAGAAAAACAACATTGAGAAAGCACCAAAACCCAATCACAAGAACACAGTTATTTTCAGCAGAATATACGTAAGAAATTTGTGGGAAAGAGGACAGATCGATTTCTATTTTATTTAAAAGATACGTATAGAAATAGGGTATTTATAACTCTCTGCAGATCTTTCAGTTTGTAACAGTCCGGGAGAATCTATGATCATGCGCGAGTGTTGCAATGTGCATATCTGATTCTCTTGAACGGGTCGAACTCTACCCGAAAATCTTAACAGAAATTTTAAATAAAAATAAAAAATAAAAAACCAAAAAAAAAATGAAAAATGTAGCCGGTCCAACAAGCCCATTAATCGAACTGCATTCATGTCCACAGGTCGTGGGCGCGCGACTCCCGAACCCGTTTCGGTTCGACGTGTGCGCCCGTGTGTGGGGATGTGGCCTATGGCCCAACACTCATAACAAAAGGATCGAGAAGTTGTTATATATACTACTCAACATCTCATCTCCTATGTGAGAATAAACTCAAAGGCAAATAAAGGGAAACTCAAGTTTTCCCTTCAAACTCAAAATATGTCCAACAATCGCCCCATATTTTAGCTCTAAGGCTCGATCATCAAAGTGCCACGGTGGCCTACCAAACTTGCATTTCCATCTTCCAGGGAGCTGAATCTCAGGCCTTAGATTTTCTGAAAATGTTGTAATACTATGTTTGGTATAATCCGAATATCTTAATAAATATAATGTTATTGTATTTAGTACGTTAAAACAATTTTCAGGAATCTTGATAACGAGAACATGTTTTTCCAAAACTAATAGGCAGTGACAGGATTAATTATGGTGACTCTGGTAACAGCAATGGTGGAAGGAAGATGGTGACGGCGACGATGGAAAGTCGCGACAACAGTGTCACCTGCACCAATGGTGACATCAACGTACTTTGTGATAAGGAGAAGAAAAGTAAAAAAAAAAAAAGAATAGGGTTGTTTTTAAAACTTGACTATTTGCTAATTTCCACCGTGTCACGTTTTCATAAAATCACGTTTTCATAAAAAAACGAGAAAAATGTGATGGTACCAGAAAACTAATATTCTCCCAAATATCGAATTGATATATTCCTTAGTGAATTCACAATCCAACGATGTATCCAGCTAGAATCCAGTGTATTTTCCAATTATGAATCATTAATCCAATCCAGATTCAATATTATGAAAATCTTGCACATAAAACCATACCATTTGAGAAGATTGAATGAAATCTGATTTCATGAATGAAGAATGAAACAAACGGCATTTAATGGAATTATTCCTCGTAAATTGGATCCAAAATAGTCTTGTTTCTTGATAATAGAGGCAGTTTGCTTCTAGTTACAGAGAGGGATTGTGCGTTGTATTTTGTGCTACCAGCCATTTTTGAGAATTTGAATCAAATGAATGTTCTTTTTATGTAGAAAGCTGAAAGGGAAAAAGTACGTACGTAAGATTGTTACTGGATTGGGCTGATCCTGTTCTCAGACAATTTCACTATATATGGGCTTTAAGGCCGAAGAAGGTGGGCTATTATCTTAATTTAGGCCCAGACTTACTAATTTTATGCGCCCATGCCAAAAGTTGTTACAACTTTTTTTGGTTGCAAGGAAGTGGACGGAAGTAAGGAAATAGGTCCCTATCTATCCAAACACCGAAAAGGAAAATAAGAAAACCCCTTTTCCTTTTCTCTTTTCTCGTTTACACAATCATTTCCTCACTTCCAGAGTGCTACAGTTAATTTTGTGGTCATGTAAATCTCATTTGTAATAAGTTGTAGCACAAAACAGTTAATTTTTTGATCATGTAAATTTCATTTGCATTCTAATTACAGTCCATTTTTTATTTTTCTTAATTAATTTTTATTTTAATATTATTTTACGGTCAACTTTGTGGTCAACTTTTCCACTTCCACTTTCACATTACCATCTAAACACCGAAAAGACAAACATTTTTCAAATCACACTTTCCAACAACATCCAAACACCGAAAAACTTACTAACCAATTCCCAAGTTTCAAGGGAAATATTACCCCTTCCTCAATTCCTCACTTCCTCACTTTCACCGTTAACCAAACAGGCCTTAAAGGCCCAAATTGGGAAGGCATTTCCTTTTATTTATTGCTCCTCATTTGACTATTCGAGGGGGGAAATTAATAAAATAAATAAATAAATATTGAATCATCCAGTCAATCCCTCTCTGTTCTCACAAAGAAGGAGAAAATCATAACAAGAAGCGCGGGAGAGCAAAGGACAGTCAGAGTCTCCACGTGTCTTTATCTTATTGGTGAAAGCCCCGGAATCCCCAACTCCCATTGGACCGTTTTCATAACTCCACGTCGACAACGACCGACCGGAACTGACTTCCACTTCGCCAAATCGAGGGAGACGACCGTTGAAATCCTCCGCCTCTCCAAAACCCTAAAATCCCAAAATCACCCAAAATCTCAGATCGGAGCTTGCTCAGAGCTCCAATGGCGAAGAGGCTGCTGCTCTTCCTCGTCTTCGCGCTTTCCCACTCTCTCGTCGCCTTAGGGGGGTTAGTCCTCGACTCGAATCACTTCCAACTGCTTCAATTCTCTGATTTTTTTTTTTTAACTCAATTTTGGGGATTTTAGGAAGAACTACTACGAAATCTTGCAAGTTTCGAAGCGAGCGTCCGAGGACCAGATCAAGAGAGCATATCGTAAGCTCGCTCTCAAGTATCACCCCGACAAGAACGCGGGGAACGAGGAGGCCAACATGAAATTCGCTGAAATCAACAATGGTATTGTGATTTTGTTTGTAAGTTATTTAATTTTGATGATAAATTTTGCACCTTTACTGGAATTTTTTATGTTTTTGAGTGCTTGGGTTGCTTTTTTGTTAGCTTATGAGGTGTTGTCGGATCGCGAGAAGAGGAGTATTTACGATCAGTACGGAGAAGAGGGGTTGAAGCAGCATGCCAGTGGTGGGGGAGAGGTGCTGGCGTGAATATTCAAGACATTTTTGCCAAGTATGATAAAATAAGCTCCTCTTTCTTAGTTTCTGTAAATAATTTAATTATTTGGTATTAGTTCCCGAAGTTAGTTTTATCATTGGATAGTTATTTAATGCTGCCAATTTACAACGTCCGTATACTAATAAATTTTGATTATGTTCTGAAATTGAAATCTTACGGGAGAGTTCACATGTGTTTCACTCATTCAGGTTTGTTATATGTTGTATTGTTTAGGGGTGAGCATCGGTCGGTTCGGTTCGATTTTTGCTTTTTTTTTAAAACCGAACCGATTAGACTTAGTAACCGAACCGAACCGACTCAGTTCGGTTCGGTTTTTCGGTTAGGCTCATATATTTTCATCATTTCTTACATTTTTTAATCACCATTATATTATCATCCTTTAATATCTTAATCTCAAATATTCAATACTCAAATTAGAAACAAGAAAAAGATCTTAATCTTAATGTGAATTAAACATTTTATGTTCTAAAACTTTCACACTATATTTGGGCTCTTATACTTACATAATTATTACTAACTTTTAATGACAAGAATGCAAAAGAAAAAACTATATATATATATATATATATATATATATATATATATATATATATATATATATATATATATATATATATATATATATATATATATATATATTTATCAATTGTGATGATGTACTTAACATAGCTTTCACATGTTCAACATAAAAAAATTAGTATTGTTAGAAGTAATGGGATAAGATTCCACCAGTTTTTATTATGAACTATATGATTCACTAAATTAATTTTAGGTGGGGTGATATATAAGATGAGAGATTCGGTTCGGTTCGGTCAAGTTCGGGTTTTGGCACCCAAAACTGAAAATCGACCGAATAAGAGCGGTTCGGTTCGGTTCGGGTTTCGATTTTTGATCGATTATTTCGGTTATAACCGAACTCTGCTCACTCCTAGTATTGTTGTCAGGGCTTAATCTTGGGGTTGAGTCATTGGATCAAAGAGTAATAACTATCTGTTTAAACTTGTGATGGTTGAGGTTACATGTCTCAGTTTCATTTGGCGGGTGTCTGGCAATTCGGGAATGGGGCTAAAAGTGTGAAAGTGTCTTTTTTTTTTTTTGCGTGTAAGTGTGAAACTTCAGTAAGCTAGTAAAAAGAGAGTGTTTGTTTTGCATCCAGGTGCACAAAAAAGCGCTGACATGGCAACATTATTTTATCTATTCATAAATATTTGAACCCACCTTTTCTCTTTTAATAGTCAATTTGGACCTTTTAAAGCATGAGCGAAAAACGCGAGATATCCTGTGTGGATGCAAGACACTTCACCCTTTCACAGTTTCAAAAATTAGCTTTCACTTAGGGGTTGTTTGGATGCATAGGGAAGTGAGGAAGGGGGAGGCCTCATTTCCCACTTCCATTGTCCATCCAAACACCGGAAAGGAAAAATGGGAAAACCCTTTTCCTTTTTTCTTTTCCTTTTACTCCTCTTTCACACAACCATTTTCTCACTTTCAAGGTGCTCCAGTTAATTTTATGGTCATGTAAATCTTATTTGTAATAAGTTATAGCTCAAAACAATTAATTTTGTGATCATGTAAATCTCACTTGTACTCTAATTACAATCCAATTTTTTTATAATTAATTTTTATTTTAATATTATTTTGTGATCAATTTTTTTCACTTTCACTTTCACATTATCATCCAAACACCGAAAAAGACATAACATTTTTCAAACCACACTTCCCAACAACATCCAAACACCAGAAAACTTACTGACTAATTCTCAAGTTCCAAAGGAAACTATTACTGCTTCCTCACTTCCACCCCGAACCAAACAACCCCTTAATCAAACATCAGAAGTGATTGGAAGTGCTTTCACACTTCCAGTCTCACTCACGGATTTCCAAACACCCCCTTTATGAGCTAAACTTAAGCTTGAGATTCAGATACTTTCATTTGACCAGCTGAAATAGTTGATAATGGGCCGGGACCACTCGGCACCGGCCCATTATCATCCCTCAATAGAGAGCAGCAGCAAAAAACCAAATTACAAAACAGACAATGATTCACACATGAAGCTGTAACAGAGTACTTATCCAGCAGTCCCAAGGCTAAAGAATCTATGGCATTACTTTTAGAAAATAGTTTTCCCGTTACTATAGGGAGCTATTTTTTGAGCAAACTATGGGAAACTATTAGGCATGACTTAAAGAATTTAAGAGGAGAGTTGAAAAGACGTGTGATTTGTGACAAGAAGTTGCAAGTTCAAAACATGTCACTAACATTATTAAATCAACTATTTTCCCTATGTTGGGAGAGATTTAGGAGGAGCCCACCTGATTTTTTAAAAAGAACAATTGGGCATGAGTTAGTCTTTTTTCCTTTTTCCCTTGAGATAACAAGAAGTTGCAAAGCTATTAATATGTGAAGAGAAAACATTATGGTGATTAAAAGTCTTTAGAGAGGAAAAATTAGGGAGCAAGGTTGAAATAGTACCGAATACTGATTTTCATGCCTGATACATGTATTGTCTATACGACCAGATATGACTGAGATGATGTTGATATAACCGCTATGATAAGTCGAAACGACCTAAAAAGGGCTCATAGTGCCAATTCCAATACCAACCCTTACGGCTGATCCTGACACTCGTACAATTTCAAATCGTGATAGGGAGGGTGAATAGGATAAACTTGCCTCATACAACACTTGTAAAACAGCAAAAGAAGCATTAGAGGGTCTTGGAGCCCCAAACTAATAAACAGAATGAGAGGGAAAATAGGGCACAATAAAGATTTAAAACTAGAGCACTAAAGGTCAAACAACAAACCACATGAGAATTTTTTTTTAAAATTTGCATATAGAAAAGGGAAAGAAACACAAAACCAATCAAAGCAGGATCAAGTCACCAGGAGATGCTTATATCTCCGCCATCTCTTTCATTTGTTGTCTTCCTCATTTTCCTCCCCTTTTTCCTTGGCTTCTTCTCCCACTTTTTCTTTTGCACTTCATACAACTTCTTTAATTAGTCTGTTGTTTTCTAATCTGATGTACAATATATCAAATTATGGTTCTAAATCAGTCTGTCATTTTCCAATGAATAGACACGGCGCCCGTGTGTATGCATGCGCATGCACACGCACAGGTGCGCACAGGTACACATACTCAGCATAGTTTGGTTGGATCTATGCTGAGTTGATACATGTGTTGGGGATTAAATTTTGAAGTACAACACTGTTGTGGGTAATTTCCTATGAAATTTATCCACGCACCAAAATTATGGAGATGGGTAAAGCAAATCTCAGAAAAATTAACATAAACACAGAGATTTACGTGAAAAACACGAAAGAGAAAAACCTCAGGGGGGAGAGAGAGATTCCACTATGATAATAGCGATTACAATGGTATTTCTCTGGAGTGCTAGGGTTTCTGGGCTCAATTGCTCGTCCTCTGGCATGTTAGAAGGGATCTACTATTTATACAAGTAGTGTATGTTGGATAAGGCTGCAGAGTTCAGCTCTGTTTAAACATTTAACCGCTTATCTCAAAGGCGGTTAGAGCCGAACATCCTGATTTGAATTGATTGAGCGAGTGTTCATCTTTATCTTGTAGTCTGTGTCCAGTTATAGATGTGGATGACCTGTTCTCGAGCTGTAACTGCCGAGTTCAAATGGAGATTTGACTTAGAGGTAGAGATACTCGTAATCAAATTTATCTTTTCATTTTAATTACATGAATCGTTCGTAGTTTGAATTGAACGAGGACTCCCGCTCAGAGGTTTTGGAAGCGGCCATGTGTCGCGCGCATGTTTGATGTTGGATGGACACGTGGCATGATCTCGAGAGGGTCGAAAACTGACCACTACAAACACCTAAAATTTTGGTCTTCTTTCACTAATCACCATCTTTTCACAATTTTTATGTGATTCATGTTTATCGTCAAGATTCTAGTTGACTTCACGAATTTCAAACCTGTTACTGAGAAATGTTTTTTCTCTGTTTCTTAAATCTTACAGCCACTCATGTTGTTGTGTCTGTTATTACTTCTCTTTTTGTGTGCTGAGTGTTTGACTGCAACATTCTCCATCTTTCGTTTGTTATGGTCCTCTCATGTTTTCTTCTTTTTTATGTCTTGAAACATGGGCTTTATGCAAAAGGCAGATAACATGCGGACTGCATCTATGATGTGCCTCATGGTTGAAATGGTTTCTTATAATTTCTAAATAAACACAAAGAAAGTTTTTATTGAATCTCACTTTGAAGTGCCCTTAATGAATTTGCAAATCATGAACAAGTATTGGTATTGAGGCTTGTGCCTAATGTTTCTTTTAGTTTCTTTGGTGGCGGTCAACCACAAGAAGAGGACAGGATTCCCAAAGGCGATGATGTTGTTGTAGAGTTGCATGCTACATTAGAAGACTTGTACATGGGCGGCTCCTTAAAGGTATGTTTTGCTTTATATTGATTTCTTGGGTTTTGCTTCAGCCAGAACCTTCAAGAAAGAACTACTTTACTGGTCTAAATGGTGTAACCATATACACTATTTATATAGGCATTGTTTGTGTACCTACAAGAAACTTTCGTATAATTTGAAGTAATGGATCGTGTAAAATAGCGCACCAGGCACAGGCAGCCTGACAGTGTTTATGTTCGTTCTACAATTCAATTTTTCTGATTTGTAAATTATTGTAATATTATTCCTAGTTAATGTTTCCTGGAGAAAAGGTTAATTGACTAAAATAAATTGTTAGTTGCTATTCTCGTTTTGCCTTTTTACGAGAGTTCCCTTTGGTGTTTTGCCAGGTTTGGAGGGAGAAAAATGTCTTAAAATCAGCTCCTGGGAAGAGGCGCTGCAACTGTAGAAATCAAGTTCATCACAGGCAGATTGCTCCTGGAATGTTTCAGCAAATGACTGAACAGGTACACCAAGTTCATCAATCTTTGCTTGTATTTATCAATGTGTTGTTGGGGATTCTAAACAGTTAGCGTTTACTTGACCACGTCGCCCTTGTGGTTAGTTTATTCGTGCATATATTGTGCATGACAACTCCAGTATTCGAAATGCATGTACAGATTCTATGTGTTGTCTTAGGTTAAAGCTGTCTAGTGTACACCTTACAAGAAAATAATCCATTTTCTGTTTCAGGTATGTGAGGAATGCCCGAACGTGAAGTTTGTGAGAGAAGGAGATTTCATAACTGTTGATATTGAGAAGGGTGTGCAGGACGGACAGGTAAAACTTTCTTGCTAACTGTGGTGTTCTAGTATATATACTTGGTTTTTTGGTTCTGCCAGTTCATGATACTCAATGTCATGTGTGTGAAAAATCAGTTGGTCCACTCCATTAATGGTTAGTAGTCTTGCTTCCAATAGGTTTTGTGCGTTTTTGTTTTTGTTTTGGACAATTAAATAAGGTGAACAGAAAATTTCACAGCATATGTAGGCAGTCTACCTGGAAGGCTAGAGCCTGTCTCTCTCATGATGAACACTCCTCCTTTTGTTCCTTTTTTCATGGTTCTCTTATGCTGATCAACTGTTCAGACCTCAAGTGATGCTAGATTTGCCATTTATAACAATGAGACCACACCACATTCCCATTGTCAACTTTTTGTCTCACACTTCTTAAATTAAATATTCACGTAAACTCTTCAAATTCAAAACATGTGTATACATGCGCATATGGTGTACTTTGTTTACTCTATCATAGAATATGGTATTTTATGAAGTTTTTCATGCATTAGTTGTGTTTTACTCTCACAGGAGGTTGTATTTTATGAGGAAGGTGAGCCTATTATCGATGGGGAAGCTGGAGATCTTAAGGTGAAGTTTAATTTTTTATGATCTGGATATGGACTTCACTAGATCAAATCAACTCTGTCAACTCAAAAAAACTTTCTTCCCCCATGAAAACAGTTCAAAATTCTAACTGCAACCCACGAGCACTTCAGAAGAGAAGGCAATGACCTGCATACAACTGTTACTATATCGCTGGTACTGCTCAAACTTTCCTCTCATGTCTTCTTTGGCTAGAATTGTTAGTAATTTCTTATAAAGCCATCATAACACCATCATAAAATATTATTCTTCGTCATTGTATCGAAACTTTTTTAGAAATATGGTATATAAATAAAATATATTCCTTGGAACTCAATGTGCATGATAAATGATTCGATTTGAAGATTCTTAAGCTTGAGGCTGTCTTTAATCAACCTATTGGAGCTTGGTTGGTTAGAAGGGATGAAGTTATCTAAGCAAATGGGGAATTCAAGGAATGAGGCGGACAGAAAGAAGAGATTTCCACCTTAACAAGGAGAGGGGGAATTTTCCACCTCCACCCTAAATTTTTTTTATAGAAGAAATCACATTAGTTTTACATTCAGTTTCATTTAAGAATATAACGTTTGAAGTGACAAATAAAAACGAATAATAGAGGACCCCCCCCCCCCCCCCCCCCCCCCCCAAAAAAAAAAACCCCACGGCTATCTAGCCATCTACTCTACTAATCAGAATCAAGTCTGTTCAGATATCTCAACCAGTTCATTTCATAAATTTTCATCCCCTCTGCAGGTTCAGGCTCTTGTTGGATTTGAAAAGACCATAAAACATCTTGATGATCACTTAGTGGACATCGGCACCAAGGTTTGCTGAGATTCACTATCATGTTCTTCCATGTTCTTCCACTAATGATCCCATTAAGTTACTTTGTCCTACTGCACTGCCTGATTTCTTCAGGGAATTACCAAACCCAGAGAAGTGAGGAGGTTCAAAGGAGAAGGGATGCCTCTGCACTTGAGCTCGAAGAAAGGGAATCTGTATGTAACATTTGAGGTTATGTTTCCTTCGTCATTGACAGAAGATCAGAAGAACAAGATTAAAGCAGTTCTGTCGTGAAGTTTCCCATGTACCTGTCTGTATCACTCGCTTCACTTTGTACCATAACCGAGTCATCAGAAAGGCTCTTTTACAAGCCTTCGGCCTCGGTTTAAAGGGTGTGATTTCTGAAGGTCCAGCTTGAATCACTTGCTTCCTGTCCCATTGCTTCTGTAAAGAAACAAATACGAGAAATAGTAATGCGGATTTTGTTAGTATCTTTTCTGTTAATGTCGGTTGCTATGTAGTTCGAGTGTGTAATGAGTGTACCTGTTATTGATGATGCATTTTTGCATTAGCTGGTCCTAGAGGTTAAAACTGCACTTCAGCATGCATTCAGTCTAACAATAAAAATTTTCCTTCAGTCCAACGGTCATTTTTTCCTTCCATCCATCCGAATGTGGATTCAAACTGAATGTTTCTATTATGATCAATTGTTAAGAGTGATGGGGATCAGCATAACTTAATTTCTTTATGTAGTTTTTTTTATTTGTATTATTTGTTTTAGCTTTTGTTTAGTCTCTCATTAGTTGTGATGATGGAAATTTTAGAGTGTGGGTGATGTGAAACGAAAGAAAGGAATTTACGCACTTTGAAAAAGATGAGAGATGAAATAAATAACTAAATGTTACTTAGTGGGTAAATTAAAAGTATTTTTTATGACCTCACGCTTCTTCACACTGCAAGCTCAAGCTCGATTTTTAATTCACAGTCGATTTTTAATTCACAGTTAAAGGTTCACACCCGGTCTAACATGTCAAAAAAGTCTCAAAAAAAAATTCTCAAAAGTCTAATCTACTTTTATTGAAAGTAATGTAGTTTTTAAATAGGCTTACAACTACAGACTTTTCTCCATATAGTTGATGTGGGATTAAAAAGAAAGAAAAACGAGACTACTAAATAAAAAAAATTCACTCGACTCAATAAATAAAAATTACAGACTCGGATTCAAAATCAAAATACAGCTGACTCGATGTCCTCATTCTCGCCGGGTGGAAAGAACTTGACCACGTCGAGTCTATATGATGAGGTGCTGGTGATTTCCCAATTTGGTATTAGATCTTAGAGTTCTAGACTTTGATGATGAATTAGACTTCTAGTTCTTATTGATTCTCTGTTGATGACCTGACTGATGTAGTTGTGTTGTCGCAGATACTACTGAAGGAGATGAGCAGAGCATTGATCTTGGTTTTGCAGGACACGTGATCACCGCAGAGAGAGAGAGAGAGAGAGAGAGAGAGAGAGAGTAGGCGGCCTGGTCTGCACAATAAGGGAGAGCAGTCGAGGAGGGTTGTTGATTGTTTAAGATGTTGCTTGTATTTTTGAAGTTGCTTGAGCTGGTAGTGGATCTACAATCGAACAAGAGATGATTTACCGTTGGACTTGTTTGGGACTGGCACAAGTAATGGTTACTGCTGATCTTGTGCGGGGAGGTGATCTTGGGCTCGACCAGGTCTATGGACAGATCTACAAGTGTGCATGTCATAAGCCAGAGTCACATGCAATGTAGGTGTTCGTTGACGAGAGGGCAAGTAGCAATTTTAGAGGGAGAAGTTGTTGTCGGCGTTGGGTTCTTGGCGTGGGAGGAGAGAGATGGAGAAGGAGAAAGAGGGAGGTTCGTTGAGTTAGTTTCGTTGGCTATAGGCCCACGAAGGATGAAGACAAAGAGAGTAGAGAAAGGGCTGTGGGGCACGGTGGGGTCCACAAGAAAACAAAAAGAAAGAAGAGGAAAAAGGGTCACTGTGTTAATTGTTGTAGCATGTGGAGAATAGTAGCTGGGAGAGAAAATAAAGAGGGGGAGAGAAACGAAGGAAAAAGAAAAGGATGTTATGATAAGTCAAAGATGGTGGCTCTCCACCAAATATCCTTCAATTCTCTATCCTCCAACCACTAACCACCTGTAATGAATATGGTTATTATTGACTGCATAATAACCCAAAGTTTATCTATAAATAGACCCTTCTTGGTTCATTTCAATGTACACTTTAGAAACCAATAAGAATTCCTGCCTCTACTCTATCTCTAGAATTCTCTGTTTCGGTGTTATAATTTCTTAGATTTTACAACACGTTATCAGCACGAGCGCTCTAGTTCTGTCTCCAGCCTCTACCTCCGTCAGCTCAGAAAAAAGTTTTATCACAAGCCTCTACCTCCATTAGTTTAAGGTAAAAGTCTTATCACGAGTCTCTACTTCCATTGCTCAAGGAAAAATCCTATCACAAGTCTCATTCTCTACCTCTACTATCTCAAAGTAAAAATGGTAAGTTATTCTACTTATAATACTCGTATAACATCACCACTATAATGAAAGGAGGCTCTGCCACCTATTTATAGTAATGTGACATGATTACGAAAAACTAGATTATTATACTAATTATATTCATATAACACCACACTATATTTGAAAGGAGGCACTGTCACCTATTTATAGTAAAGTGATGTGATTTTAACAAGCTCATAACATTTCTTGTTATTATATTTACTAACCTCTAATTGATGCTTGCGTGGAATAAACCCCAAGCTACCGATATTGTATATTTTATTATTCTGCTATTTATATTTATATAAACACCTACTGAAAGGTTTATCGAGTAGCATGGTGTGCCAATATTTATTTTAATATTTATTGCTTTATTAATTATGTCTGCAAAACACCTACCAAGTAGAGTGGTGTGTCTATATTATATCTCATAAATATATGTAGTACAATGCATTTATTTTACCATTTTCTCAATTACAACATTTAATTGTATAAAATCCAAATTGCTTTTTCTCTCTCCTCCAATGGCTATAAACGGCTATAAAACGGCTAGTTTTTACTCTATAAATTAGTGAATTCTAAACCACATAACTCACTTCTCAATCTCTCTTCATTCTCAAATTTTTTTCATCATCTCCATAAGTTTTGTATCTAAAATTGTCGCAAGATGCTTAGTCTATTTTTGAAATTTATTATTGTCATCGTCATCATCAATACTTTTATCATTTTTTTTGTAGATATGTATTCAAGTGATTTTTACCTGAGCCTTTTAATTTCAATGTTCATCTTCCCTCTTTTGTTTGTCGCTATTATAATTGAAATGTAAGTTTTACTATTTTGTTGTGAAATAAAATGTTGTGATCCTAATTATTTTTATATTTTGTTATAGTTATCACTATGTCAAACTTTGCAAACTCGAGTTCATTCCACTTGATATCACGGAAAGAAATTATATGCCTTAAGTTATTGACATAGAAATGCATCTCGAGTCAATGAGTCTCACTGAAATCATAAAAGAGATGAACTCTACGTCGTCGCAAGATAAGGCAAAAGCGACGATCTTTATCCGCAGACATCTTAATGAATGTTTAAAATATGAATATCTCACAGTAATAGACCCAAGTGTCTTGTGAAAAATCTCAAAGAAAGATTTGATCATCAAAAGAAAGTTGTGCTCCCTACCACGCATGATAAATGGAATGCTTTGCGCTTCTAAGACGTCAAGAAAGTCAGCGATTATAACTCTGCAATGTTCAGAATAGTATCCCAATTGAAATTCTGTGGGGGTGGATATCACAGATGAAGAAATGCTGGAGAAAACTTACTCCACATTTCATGCATCTAATGTAACACTGCAACAACAATATAGGTTGCGTAGTTTTAAGAAATATTCTGAACTAATTTCATCTCTTCTTGTGGCAGAGAAGATTAATGAACTTTTGATCAAAAATCATCAGTCTTGTCCCACTGGTTCAGCAGCATTTCCAGAAGTAAATGTTGCATTTTCTAAAAATTATGGACGAGGATATAATCACAAAACAACGCGGTCCACAAGGAGTGGTTTTTATAACCCTTCACAAAACAACGCGGTCCACAAGAAGTATCGTGTAGAAAGACATGATAATGGAAAGATGTTCGTGAAAGTTCTCTTCAGAATCCTGAAGATTCTTGTTATAAATATAGCTCCAAAGGGCACTAGTCTCGAGTGTGACGAACACCAGAGCACCTTTGTAAGCTTTACAAGACATTCTTGAAAAAAAAAGAGAAGGAAGTGAATTTCACTGAACATGATGATCCTATGAATGATTCAACTCATCTTGATGCTTCAGATTTTAGTGATGATTTTACTGATCTTTCAACCCTTTATGATTCTATAGATACTGGTGATAATTAGACATATGATTGTATTACCATATTTTGTTATTTGTAATTGTCAAATTTATCTTTGAATGAAATATTTTACTTATAATAATATGTTTAAAATTTTATTCAATTTATTTTGCATGAAGCTTAATATAGATTATTCTAATGATGAAGTCAAGACCAAAACTGAAGATATTTGCATACCGGATTGTGGTACAACACACACTATTCTCAAATATAAAAGGTACTTCTTCGATTTAAATTCAAAAAAGGCAATTATCAATACAATATCAGGTCATGTAGACTTAATTGAAGGAACTGGTAAAGCTCACTTTATATTGCCATATGGAACAAAGTTTTTCATAAAAGAAGCTCTGTTTTCACCAAAATTCAAAAGAAATTTGTTGTGTTTTAATGATATATATCTTCATGGATATAATACTCAGTCTGCAACTGAAGGGAATATGAAGTATATGTATCTTACTACTTATGTATCAGGAAAGAAGTACATATTAGAAAAATTACTAAAACTTTCCTCAGGATTGCATTACACATATATAAATGTGATAGAGTCGCATATGGTAGTTAAAAAAGATACAAAGACATTAACTCTGTGGCATGATCGTTTAGGTCATCCTGGTTCAATGATGATGCGAAGAATTATTGAGAATTCACATGGATATACATTAAAGGGCCAGAAGATCTTTCAAGCTAGTAAAATTTCATGTGAGGCTTGTTCTCTAGGAAAATTAATCATGAGACCATCACCAGTTAAAATAAACTGAATCACCTACATTTCTTGAACGTATCCAAGGTGATATATGTGGGCCTATACACCCACTGTGTGGACCATTTCGATATTTTATGGTATTGATAGATGCCTTTAGTAGATGGTCACACGTTTGTCTATTATCAACTCGCAATATGGCATTTGCAAGATTTCTTACTCAGATAATTAGATTACGAGCATGATTTTCTGATTATACAATCAAGAAAGTTAGACTTGATAATGCTGGTGGTTTACGTCTCAGATTAATGATTATTGTATGTCAATTGGAATAGCTGTTGAGCATCATGTTACCCATGTACATACATAAATGGTTTGGCTGAGTAACTGATTAAGCGCCTCCAGCTTATTGCTAGATCATTAATAATGAGAACAAAACTTCCTATTTCTATATGGGGTCATGTAATTTTATATGTTGTAGCATTAATTCGCACCAGACTAAGTGCATATCATGAGTACTCCCCTCTACAATTAGCATTTGGTTAAGAACGAAATATTTTCCATCTTAGAATTTTTAATTGTGCGGTATATGTACCGATTGCTCACCACAACGTACAAAGAGGGGTCCTCAAAAAAGACTAGGATTATATGTCAGCTGTGAATCTCCATCTATTATAAGATATCTTAAGCCTAAAATCGGTGATATTTTTACGGCTCGGTTTACTGATTGCCATTTGAATGAGACAATTTTTCCAGTATTAGGGGGAAAAAGAAACAGCTGGAGAAGGAGATTACATGGAGTGAACCATCTTTATTGCATCTTGATCCTCACACAAAATAATGTGAGTCAGAAGTGTAAAAAATTATGTATTTACAAGAAATAGCAAATCAATTGCAAGATGCGTTCACTAATACGAAAAGAGTGAATAAATCATACATACCAGCTGTAAATGCTCCTGCTCGATTGAAATCCCAAAAGGACAATCCGAGAATGAAGTCACTAATGAGTTTAAGGCACGCCTAAAGCGTGGTAGACCAATCGGTTTCAAAGATAAAAATCCTCTAAAAAAAAGGAGAAGATAAGTATGATGACCCCAATGTGAAAGAATGTGTTTCAGAAGAAACACAAAATAAGATAAATCAAGAGATGGAAAATCCTGAAGGTATAGAAAATCATGAGATTTCTATTAATTATGTCAATACATGAGGATTATGGAATCGAAATGAGATGAAAAATATGGATGAAATATTTTCCTATTCTGTAGCATGTGAAATTGTTAACAGAAGTGAGGATTTTAAACCAAGACCCGTCACTGAATGTCAAAATAGACATGATTGGACAAAATGAAAAGACGCTATACATGCTGAATTGAATTCGCTTAATAAGCGTAAAGTATTTGGACGTATTATCCTCACGCCTGAAACCGTAAGACCAGTAGGATACGAATGGGTTTTTGTACGAAAATGCAACGAGAAAAATGAGATGGTGAGGTACAAAACTCAACTTGTTACTCAAGGTTTTTCACAAAGACCTGAAATTGATTATGAAGAAACGTATTCTCTAGTAATAGATGCAATTACGTTTAGATATTTAATCAGCCTAGCAGTTTCTAAAAATTTAGAAATGCGTCTTATGGATGTTGTTACAGCTTATTTATATAGGTCGCTTGATAGCGATATTTATATGAAAATCCCTGAAGGATTTAAGATGCGTGAAGCATTAATTTCAAAACCCAAAGAATTATATTCGATCAAATTACAAAGATCATTATATGAGTTAAAACAATCAGGGCACATGTGGTATAATCGCTTAAGCGAATATTTGTTAAAAGAAGAATATGTGAATAATTATATATGCCCATGTATTTTTATAAAGAAAACAACATTCGGATTCATTATCATTGTTGTATATGTTGATGATTTAAACATCATTGGGACTTATAAAGAAGTCCTAGAAGTAATGATGTATTTAAAGAATGAATTTGAAATGAAAGACCTTGGGGAAATCAAATATTGTATTAGTTTACAGATTGAGCACTTTCAAAGTGGAATACTTTTACATCAATCAAATTATACTGAAAAGGTCTTGAAATGCTTTAGTATGGATAAAGCAAATCCTTTAAACACTCTAATGGTTGTTAGATCATTGAATGTGGAAAAAGATTCATTTCGCCCTCGTGAAGATACTGAAGAGGTTCTTGGTCCTGAAATATTATACCTAAGTGCAATTGGAGCTCTTATGTATCTAGCTAATTATACCCGACTAGATATAGCATTTGCTACTAATTTATTAATAAGATTTAGCTCATCTCCTACACAGAGACATTATAATGGTATTAAGCATATATTTCGTTATCTTCGAGGTACAACTAATTTTGGTTTGTTTTATTCTAGAGGATCAAAATAAAAAATGATTAGTTATGCAGATGCAGGTTACTTGTCAGATCCACATAAAGTCAGGTCTCAAACAGGATATGTGTTCGCATATGGAGGTACAGCGATCTCTTGGAGTTCACAAAAGCAGACACTTATTGTCACTTCCTCTAATCAAGCTGAAGTCATAATACCCTATGAAGCAGATCGAGAATGTGTATGGTTAAGGTCTGTAACTCAACACATCCAAGTAACTTGTGGATTACCAGTCAACAGAGATCCAACAGTACTGTTTGAAGCCAATGCTGCATGCACCGCTCAAATGAATGAAGGATTCATCAAAAGCGACCGTACCAAGCACATACCCCGAAGTTCTTCTTATTCAGCCAAGAGCTTTAATAGAATAAGAAAATAATAATATATCCGATCAAGTGATAATGCGGTAGATCTCTTTACAAAGGCACTTCCTACTACAACTCTCAGAAAGCTCATTCGAGAAATTGGGATGCGTCATATGCGAGATTTATGAAGAAGAACTACTCATGTCAACTTGAGGGGGAGCTTATGTGACTGCACTCTTTTTCTTCTACTATGATTTTTGTCCCACAGGGTTTTCCTGGTAAGATTTTTAACAAGGCAGCATAAAACACGTATACAGAGATGGTGTACTCTTTTTTCCTTCGCTATGGTTTTATCCCACTGAGTTTTCCTAGCAAGATTTTTTAATGAGACATCATAGATGGTGGACAGCCAAGGGAGAGTGTTATGATAAGTCAAAGAAGGTGGCTCTCCACCAAATACCCTTCAATTCTCCATCCTCCAACCACCAACCACCTGTAATGAATATGGTTACTATTGACTGCATAGTAACTCAAAGTTTATCTATAAATAGACCCTTCCTGATTCATTTCAATGTACACTTTAGAAATCAATAAGAATTTCTACCTTTACTCTGTCTAATTCTCTGTTTCGGTGTTATAATTTCTCGGATTTTACAACAAAGGAGAGATTTTCTTTTTTTTTTGAAATATTTTGGTTGTGATTTTTTTAAGCACTGATTTGATGTTGAGATTTTGAACTGTGATTGGAATTTAAGATAATATAAAAGATAATAATGAGATTAAAAAGATTTTGTAGTCTTTTTTTTCAGAATTTTAACAAAAGAGATGAAAAAGAAAGTGAATGAGTAACAAATTGTACCGGCTCCTCACTGGAATTACCAATTCATTTCAAACTCGCAACGTATGATTCAAAAAAAATTGTACCAATTTCACATCAGAAATCTTTTCAGAAAAACTTATATTACAATTTAATTTTCGCCACTCATTATTTTTTCTTATCCATGCTCTGATACCAAACTGATGTGAATCGAAAGAGGGGTTTATGAATTTTGAGAAAGGATAAGAGATGAAAGAAATAATAAAAAATTATCTAATGGATAAATGAAAAGACATTTCACCTTCCGGATCTCTTGACTTCACGCAGCTTCACGCCACAAGCTTGATCTTGACTTCACAGGTAGGGTTTCATACCCTGCCATGACAACATGCCTCAAGAGAAAAAAAATCCCAAAACAATTTTCTCAAAAATCTTGTCTACCATTATTGAAAGCAATGTAGCTTTTAATTAGTATTACAACTTGTTGGAGGAGAGAGTACAGTAGAGGAAGTGAAGTCATGCCAGGTGCTGTTGAAGACTGCCAAGGAGTCTACGACGAAAGGCGACGGAACAGCAGGCAGGAAAAACGAAGCAGCAGCAGAAAAGACAGTGGTCGGTCGACTGGACCGGTCGACCGACGTGCACGAAGTGCACAGGTGCTCCCAGGTTTCTTCGGTCGACCGGACCGGTCGACCGAAGAGGGTCTTGGTTGCGTCGGTCGACCGGAAAGGGTCTCTGTAAGCAACCCAACTCTCTGTTTGTTTCGGTCGACCGGCTCGGTCGACCGTAAGAGGGAGTCGGTCGACCGGCCGGTCGACCGACAGTCGGTTTTTGGGCGAAATCTGTTGTTTCGAGAAGTTATGTATTTAAGCTCTGGTTGTAATTTTCTAGGGTTAAGAGTGCTGAGAAAAAATATAGCTGAGGACTCTCTTGTGTTGATAGAGATCGAGAGCTATTGTAATCCATCTTCCATAAAGAAAACTCTCTCCGTGAATTGCCCCGAGGACGTAGGCAAGTTGGCCGAACCTCGTTAGATCTGGTTTTTGCGATTGGCTGTTCTTCTAGTTTGTTTTCATTGTTCTTGGTGATTGAGATCAGGTTGGATCTTCTAAGGGTTGTTGTCTCCGAGCACAACAAGTAGTATCAGAGCGTTCAGGTTACGCTTGGGATATTCTGAAGATTCGAAGGGCTCCAGATCTGATCAGGTGGAGATCGTGTGTCGATCTCAGGTCAGAGGCATTGGTGTTCAAGGAGATCGTGTGTCAATCTCAGGTGGACACAGGGAGGGCTCGTTGAATCAGGGGTGGAATAGATCTGGTGAGAAACTCAAGCTAGGGTTTCAAGGTAGAGGTAAAAATCACTTTTTTATCTCAGAAATAGATCTATTTTGCAAGTATTTGATCTTCCGCATAGTTAGAGGGTCAAGGAAAGGATCTCAATGGCAGAGGAATCTAAGTCTGTTAAAACAATGAACAACTCCAGGATTGAAGTTGTTAAGTTCAATGGAACTAACAATTTCGGGATGTGGAGGTGTGAGGTTATGGATGCGTTGAATGCACAGAACCTCGAGGACACGCTCCTTTTGGAGAAGAAGAAGGATACTACCACTGATGATGAGTGGGCAAAAATGAACAGGTCGGCATGTGGCCTGATTCGCTCATGTTTGTCACAAGATATCAAATATTCTGTTCAACATGAGAAGTCAGCAAAGGATATGTGGAATACCCTCGAGAAGAAGTACCTGACAAAGAGCGTGGAGTCAAGGCTGCAGCTTAAGAGCAAGCTGTATTTGTTCAGGATGCAGAGGGGAAGCACAGTAAATGAGCACCTCAATAGGTTTACAAAGCTTCTTACGGATTTGCTAAATGTGGATGCCATTATAAGTGAGGAAGACAAGTCAGTCATTCTTCTGAACTCTCTTCCACCGGAGGAGTATGAAATATTTACAATGACATTCATAAATGGAAGGCAAACCTTAAACTATGATGAGATATCGTCAGCACTGATGAGTTATGAGAAGAGGAAGAATGAGAAACATTCTGGGAGATCTAGTTCATCAGCAGAGGCTTTGAAGGTAAGAGGCAGGAGCTCATCAAGGAAAGGCAAGGAGGTGAGAGGAAGATCGAAGTCAAGACCGGGCTTAAGGGATCTTAAGAAAGACCAGTGCATGTATTGCAAAGAGTTTGGGCACTGAAAAGTTGACTGTCCAAAGTACAAGGGGAAGAAGAAGGAATCAAAATCTGAGGCAAATCTGACAAGAGTGACAAAGGCTGCTAGCAATAAATCACAGGCAGAGGATTCAGATTCAGATTCTTCGGTATTCTCGTTTTCAGTTACTACTCCTGTTGTAGGTTACTCGGGGGAAAACGAGTGGATCCTGGACACAGGTGTTACATATCATGTATGCCCTAATCGAGATTGGTTTACTAGTCTTGAGAAGCTGGAGGGATGTTCGGTCGTCATGGGCGATGATCATCCATGCATCATGGAGGGTGTAGGCACAATTCCTATCAGGATGTTCGACGGGATGGTAAGGGAGCTGAAGGAAGTGAGATATGTCCCTCAGCTGAAGAGGAACTTGATCTCAGTAGGTGTTTTGGAATCATTAGGGCTCGGAGTGTCTATTAAAGAAGGTGTTCTTAAAATGACGAAGGGCTCAATGGTGGTGTTGAAGGCCAACCGCAGGAATAATTTGTATTACTTGAAGGGTAGTACAGTGACAGGGCAGGTGGCAGCTTCGACCAGTCAGAAGGAAGATCTAACCCGGCTATGGCACATGAGGCTGGGACATGCAGGGGAGAAATCTATGCAAGCTCTTGTGAGGAAAGGGCTACTGAAGGGTGCAGAGACCTGCAAACTGGATCTGTGTGAACATTGCATCATAGGCAAGAAGACAAAGGTGAAGTTTGAAACAGCTTCACACTGCACCGAAGGCATTCTTGATTATGTGCACACAGATGTATGGGGACCCACAAAGACTGCATCAATAGGGGGAACCCACTACTTTGTGTCGTTTATCGATGATTATTCTAGGCGGTGCTGGGTGTACACCATGCGACACAAGAATGAAGTCCTAGAATTGTTTGTGAAGTGGAAGGTTAATCAGGAAAGGAGTACAGGAAGAAAAGTCAAGGTCCTTCGTTCTGACAACGGAGGAGAGTACAAGTCAGACCCTTTCCAGAAGCTATGTCTTGATGAGGGCATAGAGAGGCACTTCACAGTAAGGGAAACTCCGCAACAGAATGGGGTGGCTGAAAGAATGAACCGAACTTTGCTAGAGAAGGTTCGGTGCATATTGTCAAATGCAGGATTATCAAAGAAGTTCTGGGCTGAAGCTTTGGGGTATGCATGCCATCTCGTCAATAGGTTGCCGTCATCTGCAATAGGGGGTAAGACCCCCCTTGAAGCTTGGTCGGGTAAAGCTGCAGGAGATTATGATGTGCTCAGGATATTTGGATGTCCAGCCTACTATCACGTAAAAGAAGACAATTGGATCCGAGAGCAAAGAAAGGTGTGTTTGTTGGCTTCAAGAAAGGAACCAAGGGGTTCAAGATCTGGGACCAACAGGACAACAAATTCATAATCAGCAGAGATGTCACTTTTGATGAGGCCTCTATGATGAAGCCTACAGTCTCTCAGCAGGTGGAGACTAAGAAGACCAAGGAGCTATTGCAGCAGGTGGAGAGTGATGCAGATCCACCATCTCTAGAAGACTCAGTATCTGTGAGGATCATTCCTGAGGTGACACAGGGAGGTGATCAAGTTGCAGAAGAAGATGCTGAGGTTGTTGAAGAGGATCAGGAACAGGTTATGGATACAGTTCCAGATCCCACTGCAGTTGGAAGACCAAGGAGGAATACTAGGAGACCTGGCTGGCTCACTACAGACATGGTGATTGCACATGCACTTCCAGTTGTTGAAGAAGCCATTCCATCTACTTTCAGGGAAGCTGAAATCAGTTCAGAAGCGGAGTTATGGAAAGGGGCCATGAATGAAGAGATGCAGTCTCTTTATAAGAACAACACATGGGAACTGACCAAGTTGCCCAAGGGGAAGAAAGCCATAGGGTGTAAGTGGGTATTTGCTAAGAAGCAGGGATCACTCCAAGAAGACAATGTGCGCTACAAGGCAAGGCTGGTGGCTAAAGGCTACGCACAGAGAGAAGGGATCGACTACAACGAGGTGTTCTCCCCAGTTGTAAAACACTCGTCTATTCGGATCCTATTGGCCTTGGTGGCACAGAATGAGTTGGACCTTGACCAACTTGATGTGAAGACCGCCTTTCTCCACGGCGATCTTGAGGAGGAGATCTACATGACTCAGCCCACAGGTTACAAAACTGCAGGGAAAGAGGAGTTAGTATGCAAGCTGAAGAAATCACTGTACGGTTTGAAGCAGTCTCCAAGACAATGGTACAAGCGATTTGACAGCTTCATCAGGAAGAAGAAGTACACAAGAAGCCATTATGATCCATGTGTGTACTACAACAAGTTATCATCTGGTGAGTATGTCTATCTACTACTTTACGTAGATGATATGCTAATTGCTTCTAGGTCAAGATCTGCAATTGATTCTCTGAAGAAGACTTTATCGTCTGAGTTCGAGATGAAGGACCTGGGGGAAGCAAGGAAAGTATTGGGTATGGAGATCACAAGGGACAGGGAAGCTGGCAGGATTAGCTTGACTCAGAAGGGCTATCTGGAGAAGGTACTGCAGAGATTTAATATCGGGAAAGATACAAAGACTGTAAGTACACCAATGGCGCCGCACTTCAAGTTGTCAGCGAAGATGTCTCCAAGGAGTGTTCAGGAGCGTGAACATATGACTCATGTACCATATGCCAATGCAGTGGGAAGCTTGATGTATGCAATGGTGTGTACAAGGCCGGATCTATCACAGGCAGTTTCCATGGTTAGTAGATATATGCATGATCCAGGTCAGGGTCATTGGGAAGCAGTGAAGTGGATCCTGAGGTACATCAAGGGTACTGTTGATGTAGGCCTCGTGTTTGAGAAGGACAACACTGGGAAGCAAGAATGCATAGGGTACGTGGATTCGGACTATGCAGGTGATCTTGACAAACGCCGGTCGACGACAGGGTATGTATTCACATTCTCGCAGGCACCGGTGAGTTGGCGCTCCACACTTCAGTCCACAGTCGCATTGTCGACTACAGAGGCAGAGTATATGGCCTTGACCGAGGCCATGAAGGAGGCGATTTGGCTTCAGGGATTGCTAGATGACTTGGGAGTGGAACAGGAGATCTTGAAGATACACTGTGACAGTATGAGTGCCATTTATTTGGCAAGGAACCAAGTCTACCACGCAAGGACGAAGCACATCGATGTCAGGTATCACTTTGTTCGGGAGATTCTGGAGGAAGATGACATCAATTTATTGAAGATTCATACTTCGGAGAATCCGGCCGATATGCTTACAAAGGTGGTGTCGGGAGTAAAGTTTGCACACTGCAAAGACTTGCTCCAGATTCTTCAGGTGAATTGAGCTTGCTGAAGCTCATGTGGATGAACTACGGATGGCTTGATCCCTTGGGCAAGGGGTACGTAGGCAACCAGATTGGTGCAGCCGCTTTCGAGTCGGTGTTCGGCTCAGATTTAACAATCTTCACCGAGGTGGAGAATTGTTGGAGGAGAGAGTACAGTAGAGGAAGTGAAGTCATGCCAGGTGCTGTTGAAGACTGCCAAGGAGTCTACGACGAAAGGCGACGGAACAGCAGGCAGGAAAAACGAAGCAGCAGCAGAAAAGACAGTGGTCGGTCGACTGGACCGGTCGACCGACGTGCACGAAGTGCACAGGTGCTCCCAGGTTTCTTCGGTCGACCGGACCGGTCGACCGAAGAGGGTCTTGGTTGCGTCGGTCGACCGGACCGGTCGACCGGAAAGGGTCTCTGTAAGCAACCCAACTCTCTGTTTGTTTCGGTCGACCGGCTCGGTCGACCGTAAGAGGGAGTCGGTCGACCGGCCGGTCGACCGACAGTCGGGTTTTGGGCGAAATCTGTTGTTTCGGGAAGTTATGTATTTAAGCCCTGGTTGTAATTTTCTAGGGTTAAGAGTGCTGAGAAAAATATAGCTGAGGACTCTCTTGTGTTGATAGAGATCGAGAGCTATTGTAATCCATCTTCCATAAAGAAAACTCTCTCCGTGAATTGCCCCGAGGACGTAGGCAAGTTGGCCGAACCTCGTTAGATCTGGTTTTTGCGATTGGCTGTTCTTCTAGTTTGTTTTCATTGTTCTTGGTGATTGAGATCAGGTTGGATCTTCTAAGGGTTGTTGTCTCTGAGCACAACACAACTAAAGACTTTTCTTCACATAGTCGATATGAGACTAAAAAAGAGGAAAAACACGACTACTAAATAAAAAAAAATTCACTCGACTTAATAAAATAAAAATTACAGATTCGGACTCAAAACCAAAATAAAGCTTACTCGATGTCTCCATCAGTGAGCCTATATAAAGTCAAGAGATGTGGTGAATTACTTAGACTTTGATATTGAAAAATCTAAATCTTCTCTGTTAGCATGATGATTTACTAATCATTTTGAATCTCTTTACATGTTGATGTGTGAGAGTGTGTGAGACAACACCTTGGTGCCGGGGCCAAATTAACTTTACCCAATTAGAAAATTTTATCTTTGTTTCTCTTTCCTTCCATATTAGTTCTGCATCAAATTGGTATTAGAGCTAAATCTTACCTTTTTTTTCTTCCTCCACAAAAATATTCCACTTCCACAAAATTCTAGCCTCTACCACAAAATTTCCAACGAACTTACTTCCATAAAACATTAAATCCTTCTCTTCGCCTTCCTTTTGTCTTCTTTAGCTCCAAAAAAAAAAATTAAAAAAATTAAAAAAAGAATAAAGAAAAAAGAATAAAATAAAGAATAAAAAATTCAATTGTTCCTTCATCTTCCACCTTCTTTCTCTTCACCTGTAACACAATCGCAGACCTCCTCTAACCTCTCCACCGCCAATAAATCTCGCCACGACATCCACCGTTGACAGATCCCCACTTCGCCATCGTCGTCGTTTCTAGATCAAGCATTAACGCTTCTTGATTCGCCTGATGATTGCATACATTTATTGCATTATTCTTTATTACTTTCCTACATCTATCCTATAATAAATCATGCTAATTATCTTGTCTTAATGTCTTAATTTTAGAGGTTTGTCTTAATGAAGGGAGAATAGATAAGAACAAATAAATTCAAGGTAAATTCTGATTTATTTGGATATATATTGTTGCTTGAAGATAATCACAGATCTATTTCAGTTAAATCAGATTTTTGAGGATTTATTCGGTTAGCTGAAGAATCAACAAAGATAAGATTAAATCCAGAAGTCCAAAGGGAACCTTATCAATATATATATATATATATTTAAAAGATTGAGATGAATATTCAAAAGATTTAGAGAGATAAGACATAATCTAATTGAAGATTAAGATATAAACAAAAATATATTTTCAGCCTTATCTCTAACCTTATCAGAAGATCTTTATGGACATCCTTCTGGTATGTAATTTTTGGATTTGTTCCCCCTGCCTAAAAGATTGAGTAAAGCTAATATACCGCAAGTAGTGAAGTAACATCTCCACCCGCGACAGAGATCTTCTTGTCATGAACCCAATTTTATGTTTGTGGTTGGGTACAATTACATGCCAGCAGATATGGGATTTAGTGTTTTACATTTGCTGAAATAGATATCAATAGGATCATATTGAATGTTATGAGTACTTATGTGCAAACATCTTGAATAGTATTTAGTACTTATGGGCAAACCCTTTTTTTGTAATTTATTATTTATTTTTTATTTATTGAGAATTGCTTATGTGCAAAACTATCAAACTGTTACTCTTTGATGATTTTTTTTTTGTGACGAAAACTCTTTGATGAATTTTGCTCCCATTTCGTGGATACGGTGATACATTTGTTGTGTCTATACCTGATTATATTGCAACCTCGTGCAGCTATCTGTATTTGCTGTGTCACTCAATGAGCTGCTTCAGTACCAAATGGATTGCCGTCTGTTGTCATTTCTTGAAGTAAAAATTTTCAGCTTAACAATGTTTCTAGATTGCTGATCTTTATTGATTGGCTTACACATATATGGAAATGCTCTCTTCATATTCAGAAACTGCGTAGAAGATATGTTATAAAAAAGAACCAGCGCAAGAGACAGAGAGATGAAAAAGCTGAAAAGGAAAATGATAGTTCCACATTAAAGCATTCTAAGGTAACTGATGATACATAACCAATCTCCTAGGTCTGGAAACAAAGATGCTCCAGATCAGAGTCATGATGAAACAATGGCTGAAGGTGGATTTGCTGCTGAACAAAATGAGCCTAAATTGGAAAATAAATCATATGATGATAATGACGAGGTTGAGGATGAAATAGAAAACAAATCAGATGATGATAATCAAAATGACGAGGCTGAGGAAGAAGAGGAAGATCCAGAAGAAATTATTGAAGATGATCAGGAAATGGATGATGTTGCTCCTTCGGATGATGGAGTCCAGAAGGTAAGAATAATACCGTTTTTTTAACTATTTGGATTATGAGCACACCTTACATCAATTGCATGCCTATTCCTATTTAGAGTTGCATGTCTTTTGCTTCTTTGCTTGCACCCTTGTTCTAATTGTATCCATTGTTGGTAATGGGACTTAGTTCTGCTTGTCCATTTGAAATAGTTGGTTTACTTTGAATTACTGTGGCATCATGTTTATTTGTTATTGTCTTGAATTATCTAACATTACTAGAATGAGTGACTAGAGACGATTTTCTTATTCTTAAATTTATCCGTAAAGTCTTTCCAAACAGTAAATTAAATGGCTCCCATTTGTTTTGTGGCAAAAGTATGAAACTAAATTCAGTTAACTGGAAAAGCATACGTAAAATTCAAGTGGGATGAGAAGGAGTTCAGGAAGTAATGTGCTTACTGCTTACATGGTATCAATTGAACCTATAAAGATCAGAAATAATTTTTTTAATAAGGGATAAGTTGAAGCTGTTGGGGAAATGCATAGGGATACAATCAAGCAACAAGAGGACTTCGGGTGAGACACTAACATTCAGGAAGGGCCATCATACTGTATTTATGATAAAGATTAGCTTATTGATGAGATGAGGATGAGGTTAACCACTAAACTTTTATATGAAAGGCTTAGTGGAGAACCATGAGGGCTACTTGCTTCACTGTTTCATATGCCTATTGTGAACCAAGTATAGTGATTGGACACCTTCACCTTGATATTAGCACTACTACACCTTCAATTTGCCTTTTTACACTTAAAACAGGAATATTTGATATGAAAAGTTGGTGGAACTGGAAAATGAGGGTGATTGTGTATGAATCACATATTTTCTTTTGTCTTCTTCTCATACAAGCTAGAGAAAGGAAGCGCTCTCTCTTGTGAAATGACCAAAGATGGTGGAACCAGGTGGCGGTGTTGCCTTTATTTTTCTTGTCCCTGGCGATAAAACATCCTGTAATGTTGCTTTGCTAGGAATGTGGGAGGAGAATTTAGTAAGATAGCAATAAGACCCAAAATATTACTGGTTGAAAGCATTGCCAACAAAGAGAAATCTTGGAAACATGATTTGTGCAGCTCTGGTATGGACAAGAATGTCAAGAAGGATGTGTGGCAGAGAAGAAAGGATAAGATCAGAATTGGGCTCATGAGAGATATTGGATATTTGGTAAAGCTAGTAAGGGTTTGAATTCAGTAATTAAAAAAAAAATATGATCATCATGGCATTTCTTCATTTGGCTGCTTTAATTTATGTTTTCGATATTGGGATCATCTGATTTTGCTTATCTAGCTGTCTCTAAACATTCTTTATCAGACATTTTCTTATTACGTGATGTCTCATTTTTTAGCAGTATTAAGACCACTGTAATTGGGATGCTACTCTTGTTAGTGGAGAATGAAAAATCAGATGGATAGCAAAATTTGAAGTGCACTATCTGCAGGAATGGGAAGGATTGACTTCTTTTTTAAAACACGTTGTGAATACATGACTCTGACTGAAATGAATAAATTCTGGATTGTTTGAGATCCAAAGAATATATACCTTAAATGATATATCTTGTAGCAGAGTCATTTATATATTATTATGAGTTAAATTGATATTGTAACCTGAAGTTTGAAACAACTATTCCCCAGCACTCCCACACTATTTTAGCTCTGTATGTATACTGGTACATTTCACATGCTCGAACATTGTAAAGCTTCAGTCACCTATACGTATATACAAGAAAAAGAAAAGGGGTTGTATTTTGGCATCTAGTAATTATTTGATTTTAGCAAATTGCGATCTCTGGCACATGTTAATGATTGGATACAACTCTGGTTTCTGGATTTCAAATTGTTGCTTGGTGCACATTTTTACCTGAGGGTGTTATCAAAATGAGCCGGAAAGGGCGGTGATGGATCGGATCTCATGCCTAATTGCTTGTATCGTACCTTTTGCTTCCTTACTGTCTATTGACAACAGTAACAATCCCCTGTATCAATATAGTTTCATTTCTGTCATCAATATTTAATAAAGAAGATCAGATTGGAACCACAATCAAGAATGAGACACTGCTAAGATACTTTGGTCGTTCTGTGGTTATTGTTGGAGGAGAGACTACATTGAGGAAGGTGATGCCATGCCAAGTGTCTTGCCAAGTGTCATCGAAGACCACCAGGAAAGGCAAAGTGACAGTGGCAGAAAAATCAGTAGCAGCAGAAGTCAGAATGGTCGGTCGACCGGCCCGGTCGACCGACGTGCACAGCATGCACAGGAACGGTCGCGGTCGACCGGCCGGTCGACCGCAGGACTCTGACTGACAAACACCCAACTCTCGGGTTTTCTGGGTCGACCGCCCGGTCGACCGGAAGCCCTTGACTGACAAAACCCAACTCTCGGGTTTTCTGGGTCGACCGGCCCGGTCGACCGGTATTGGAGAATTGGGAGGTCGGTCGACCGGCCCGGTCGACCGACAGACGGGTTCTGGGTAAAAATCTGCTGATCCGTTTTTTGAGGTATTTGAGCCTCATGTTGATTCTAGGGTTTGTAATCTGCGGGAATTGTAGTTGCTCTGAGTACTCTTGCATTCAAAGAGACTTAGAGTTATTGTAATCATCTTCCACAAAAAATCTCTCCATTGATTGCCCCGAGGACGTAGGCATTCAGGCCGAACCTCGTTAGATCTGTTGTTTGCGATTGGGTGATTCTCTTCTTGATTGTGATTGATTTTAATTGTTCGAGGAGATCTGAGGATTCTCTGTTTGGTTCGTTGTTGAGATTTGTATGCACGCACAACAAGTGGTATCAGAGCATCCAGGTTACGCTTGGGATTCTGAGGATTCGAAGGGTTCCAGATCTGATCAGGTGGAGATCGTGTGTCGATCTCAGGTCAGAGGTATTGGTGTTCTAGGAGATAGTGTGTCGATCTCAGGAGGACGCAAGGAGGGCTCGTTGAATCTGTGTTTGGAGTAGATCCGGTGAGAAACTCGATCTAGGGTTTCAAGAGGCCGGTAAAAATCCCATTTTTATCTGAGTAGAGATTTATTCCAATCTGGTTATTCTTCCGCATAAATAGAGAATCAAAAGAAGATCTCAATGGCAGAAGAAACTGCTGTTTTCCATTATGTTTGCAAAAGGGAAAACTTACAAAAAAGAGTTTGAGGAGCTAAATTACAAGTATTCTCAAAAGATTACAAGTAGATCTCCTCAGAGATTCTGGGAAAATGTGCCGATAGGAGTCTGGTCAGCGCGCGACCACTTTGTCCCTTTGACGATGCGAGCGATGAGATTCCCTTCTCGCCTGGTTCCGGGAATCAGAGAATAGAGGATTGGTAGAACCCTCTTGCTGCTTCTCAAAATCGCCTTCGATAAGGAATTCCTTCTCGCCTGGTTCCGGAGATTCCTTGAGAAGAAGGACGATGTTAGGGTATCAACACCCTGGATAGAGAAAGCAATTCTCTAAAAGGTCTCTGAATTCGAGAACGCACGGTGCGTTATGAAGAAGCCTCAGTCGAAGAAGCTAATTGATCGATTCTTGCGATCAGAAGGCAATTGATGACTCCTTCCTCTGCAATCCGATGCCTCTCCCTTGTGCCCCTGACGGGCTATTTATAGGGAAAGTAAGGGTATAATCGTCCCCTTTGAAGATATAGAAACAGATTGAACCGAATCTATTTGAATCTGGAAAGTAGCCTTGCTGCGAGGCTATAATAGCTTCCGCGGAGCTAGAAAATGGCAAATCGGTTGATCTTTCCGATATGTTATGATCCTTTCCATATCGTTGATTGATTCTCCTTGATCCACTTACTCGTTTCAAGAGAGTCAAGAGATTGTGGCAATCACCTGCCATATTTGAATCCTGATTGGATTTGATTAGATTGAATCCGATCTCATCAGGAGATTTGATTGGTCAAAGGTTGACCATAGCAGGCTGATGGCGGAGCTGCCCGCTTTGAGGCTCATAGCGGAGCTAGAGGCAATTCCTGGCGAAGTCCGAAAAGAGGGTCTTCGGCGAAGTCTGAAAAGAGGGTTTTCGGCGAAGCTATCAGTTAGCTTCCTGGCGGTGCTCTGGATGATGTTAGCCTCTCAAGCGAGGCTATCTCCTTGGGCTAATGTAATGCTAAATGCTAGCATTTTAGACCTGCTGAGGTCTGTTAGAAACAATCCGGGTTCACTGTTCTGCTTGCTGGATCAGTGGAGTCCATCGCTTCCTTGTCCCTTGGAGGTGGGTGAAAACTGGTCTTCAGCTCGTCTGTCCCTTGTCTTTTGTAAATGTCAACAAGTTTAGACATCGTTCGGACCAATGAGAATCTTGTCTTTTTTAAGTGTCAACAAGACCCCCTTCAAAGTTTTCGAAAGTCTGCAATAGTCCAGATTTCGAAATACTTTGAACTGCTGTGATGGTGGTGTGGAGTATGAACATTGCCATGATGGTTGAGTTCAGCTTCGCCTTCAATCCTGCTTTGGGATGTAGATTCGCCGAGGAATCATGTAGACTCGCGTCTGGGTAGCTTCGCGGCTAGGTAAGTTCGCTCTGGAACATCTGTCGCTTTCCCGAGGCCAACTGTCGTGGGCCAGTTACGAGGAGGATTACTCCTTTCTTCATGCTGATCGAGGGAGATATTCTCCGATTTGCATGTTTCCAAGGGAGGATATTCCCTTTCTTCTAGGCGCAATAAGTGCCTTTTATGAGGGAGACGTTCTCTTCCCTTGTACGGTTCCAATGGAAACCGTTCCTGTTATCAAGGCGCAGTAAATGCCTTGAATGCGCTCGTGCTTCCACGCTTGAGGTGATCGCACTCAGGCCATGGGGCCTATAAATAGGACACTTGAGGTCCTCTGAAGAGAAGTGCCTTGCCTTTCTTCTCTTCTCTTGGTTGTGAGAGATACTCAGATCTCTGAATTAGTAGGAAAACCCACTCTGGTTGTCTAACCGGCCAAGGACCAGTAAGTCTCGATCATTCAAAGACTTCACTGCTTTTAGGGAACTCATCTCCCTTGATTTAGCTTTGGCAGCTCGCTTCAGGGATTAGCTTCCCTTGTTCTTCATCTTGCAATTGGCTGCTGCAGAGAAGGATCTCATCATAGTTTTCTGTGAAGCTATCATCTTGGCTTGATCAGTGAAAGATCGTTGCTTGTTAAGTCCGCTGCACAGGCAGGACTTGGGACTTGGCTTCTTCAATAGTTGAGCCAGTCTTGCCATATTGGTGAGGTTGAGACTGTTCTTCACAAGATTAGTCTGACTTTGCCGTATAGGCGAGGCTAGGACTTGGCGTTTGCTGAGCCAGCCCATGGTTGCTGTGCAGGTGGAACTTGTCCTCTGCTGAAGTCGGATTGCTTTGCCGCTGAAGAATCTGACTTAATGTTTTTGCAGCTCTTTCTGTGCTTGACTGCTAACTTACTCCAATTTGCCTTGCAGTGAGCTATGCTTGCCAGTCTGGTGACTTGATGGAAGAAGCCATAAAATTGCCTTATGCTTCCCCGGTTGAAGCTTTACTTTTAAGCAGGAGGAACAATTCGGGGCAGTGGGTGCGCGTCCCAGAGGCTGTTGGCAGCCTCTTATCCGAGATGATTCGATCTGAGGTGAGGCTGGTTGCCGACTTTCAACTTTGGTGGCCTTCGTCGGGGACGATCCACTTCAGGGGAGTGGGCCTCACGCCCGTCAGATTACTAGCATCAAAACTAGTTCCCATTATAGGTGATCTGACGTGTTGGCGGCGATAAGCTTTTATTGCCAGGCTTCAAAAAAAATGGCCTGATAAGACCCGCCATTTTGTGGAGAAAAATGACCGTGTCCCGGTGGCAGAACTGGTTACAGCCTTGTGCAGGAGGAAGGCCTTTCGTGTCCAGTTGATCTGGTCTGGAAGCAGATAAAACCGCTTGTATGCCTTTTATGCAAATGGCCTTGCTAGGCAACTTGGTGTGTTGTATGAAACACAACTTTGATGTAATATCAAATGTATCTTTACTTTTAGATCAATGAAAGCTCTTTGTCTGATCATTTGATTTTTGCTTGCTTCACTGAGAGTTTGGCCATTGCTGGGCTAAACTGCGCACGGGCATAGGACATAGCCCTTCCTTTGAATGATCTTTGCGAGGCTGTCACGTCAGCGCCTCTTTAGAGGGCTAATTCAAACCTTTCGGTTAAGTCCTTGAAGGATTGCGCGAAGTCCGCACTTTGCTCTTGTGCGGAGTTAACCCCTTAGTGGGATTGAACCGTCGCTTTTGGGAAAGCGCCTCAGGCGCTTCGGGCACTGTTTCGAATTAATTCGAAACGGCGGCATGTGCCCTTTTTCGAGGCCTTGATTTAGGCGCTGATTGGCCTATAAAAGCCCGATCGGGCTGAGAGAAAATCATCATTTCTCTTTGAATTTTCCAGAGTACTTGACTCTTCTTTTCTTCCTTTTTCAAGAGTTCAAAAACTCCTGTAATTCTTCAATGGCGCCCAAGAGACGAGCGGGAAAGGAAGCAGCGACTTCTGCAGCGGAGGGCCCTCCTCCGTTCATTGAGCGACCGATCGCTGGTAAGAGACTCTCTAATCTGATTAGAGAGTGGTCTTCATCCTTCGGAGTCGATACTCGGCTATTAGGACGATCGAATATGATCTGTCCTTATCAGGGAACTCGTTTCCCTTAACTTCCCTATTTTGCTTGCACCAGGGAAGTAAGAACTGAACAGTTCTTCTCTTGGGCTTCCATAGGAAGCCATTGCTGGGGCAATCTTCATCCTGTTGAGGAACAGGATATGGGTCGTGTGCCTTCAGTTGTGGCCACGAAGGGTGACTGTTATCCATAACGTCCTTTTGATGACGCCAGCCCTTAGGGCTATGCCACTTCTTGCAAAGATGCAGTCTTATCTGTGAAGCGAAGCTTTTTATCAAAGCTATTATCCCGCTGTCCCTGCTTACTGGGCGAGGCTATGCCTTAGCGAATTTTTGTGTCTTCGCGTCGATTTGATTGGTGAACTAATCATAGTTCATTTTCTTTTTTGTTTTTGCAGTGCATCACGCCTCCGGCCTCCAGAACAGTCTATTTGGCTTAACCAGTCGAGCAGGGAGCATCAGCTTGCAGTTCATCGGGCAGGCTTCCTTGTTCAGTGAGCCGAGCCCTCTTGTACGGGATACGCTCATTCAGAGTGGTGGCCCGCAGGCCATGCGGAGCATTTTGACTACGGCTCCGTTGGAAGATATCGACCGTCAGGCTTACAAAAAGCCTGACTTCATGTTCGGGGATGCTGCACCTGATCCCGATCGCCAGCTACAGGCCGGTGAAGGCCAGTGGATCTTCCAGTTGGACGGCGAGAGATTCTATCTCCCGTCTACTAAGCGGCATTTCGCTTTGTCTTCCTTCGCGAGCGTGACTCAGGCTCGGAAGATGGCGTGGGGCGTGAGCCTAAATGCCGAATCTGTAAGTGTCGGGAGGTTGACATTCCAGACCGGCTATTCGAGGGCGGGCTATCCTCGTAGCATAATAGGGCTATACCCTGGGAAGGTGGCGAGGGACCTTCCAGTAGGAGAGAATCCAGCTGCGGCGCCGACCTTTGGCACTCAGTTCTGCGAAGTTGACGGGAACTATCCCGCCACGGACTTCAGGGCTCCTGGTTGGGTCCACCCTCCTAGGTCATGGTGGGCGGAGTTGACCAATTATATCCTCAATCATTTTGAGGGGGAATTAGAGAGGTTGAACCTCTATGAGGCCGTCAGGGCGACCTGCTACGGCATTGAGATGAAGGTGGCGTGCTTCTACGCCATTCTTGAGTTGTACTGCCCAGCCTCGGGGACTTTCTTCACCCAGGTTGGTGAATTGGGCATGGCCCTGCATGAGATGCGAGAGATCTCTGCTTTGCCCTTCGGGTCTCTTCCATATGAAGAGTATTTTCCGTGTGAGGCGGAGCTGGCCCTCTTGGAGAAGCAAGAGCCTGCTTTGCTTGAGACATATCGGGAATTGGTGTGCCATTTGCACATTTGCTCCAGCATCCACACCGGTGGCAAAGGTAGCTCGAAGAGCTTGAAGAGCTGGGGGAACTACTTGTTCCCGGACATGACTAGTGTGCCCGAGGCAGCTCATTGCGGAGTTGCTGAAGAAGACATCTTGGCGAGGATAGAGGTGCGTGCTGAAAAGGACATCGTCGTGACAGAAGATGATGGTCCTTTCGAGAAGGGTGATGTTCTTCGGAGCTTTCACCATCAGGCCCGTCGGCCTATGTCTCGCAAGGCGTTGCTGGCTGGCTTCTTAACCATCTGGTTAAAGAAGTGTGTCGTGCCTTCTTCTTCGGGTGACATTGTTCACCCGAATGTGCTGCTGCCTGCCGTTCGCTTGGTCCATGGCCACCGTCTGGGTCTTCTCCCGGCCATGGTGTGTTGTATTCAGAGGGGCCTTCGTGTACTGACGGAGGCTTTCTGCAGGCTAATGGCGTCAAGGCGAGGGAAGGGTGCCGTCTTGCCTCGTGACGGGCCCAATCCTAGGGTAGGTTTACCGTACACCTACTTGATGGCGTGGTTCGCCTTGCACTGCCTCAGTTTGATTGGAGCTGGGGAAGACCCACCTCAGGGTGTTCAAACGGCGCTTCTCCGTCGTTTTGAAGGCTGTCTGTGGCAGAAAACTTATGTGGCCGAGGCCCGTAAGTTAGTGCGTCGCTATGACGCTTATAGCCTATTCCGTTGCTTTCCTCGCCTGCGGGGTGCAGGATACAACGAGGAATTCCATGACGTGGAATCAGGTCGGTCCCCCATGAGTCGGGGTGTTTTCGAGTGGCTGGTCTGTATCCGGCCCTCGCATCTGCTGTACCGGAGTGGGGATACCTGCTACATGGAGCCCTACATTCCGAGCCGGTTCGCCCGCCAATTTGGGTATGACCAGTTGTATGTGGGCAACCCGAATCCGGACCTGGCTTTCATGGGGAGCCTCATTGATGGGGCTCGTGCTTGGCGGTTCTTTACCGCGGATAGCACTGGAGCGTGGCTACGCACGCCGTTGAGGGATCCCGGCCTATGGACGACCCTGTGTTTCTGCCAATGGTATGCAGCTTCGAATTCCACGCCTCCTGGATTCAAAGCCAATAGTTCAGGTGTGAAGTTGATTTCTCATCGGCTGAGGCAGAAGGCTTCTGATAAGATGGAGGGCAAGCGAGTCCGTGTTCCTGGCATAGAGGAGTTCATCGCTGTGGATGATAGCGAGGCTTCTGATGCAGAGAGCCCTCGCTTCGAGGCAGAGACAAGACCCGATGCCCCGAAGCAGGTGCTCGTGAAGCCGGATCTGGTGTAGTGGGGACAACTCCCCCACAGCATGTGGAAGAAGTGGAGGAAGGGGACTCTGAGGTCCACTTCAAAAGGAAGCGTGGGAGTGGATCCCGTAGGAAGTTGTCGGCGAAGAAGCCCCGTCGCCAGACTCCTACCATTGTGGTGGAGGGTGAGCCCTCTGCTGCGCCTCCTTCTGCTGCTCCATTAGTGGCTGAGCCGTCTGTTGCTGAACCGACTACTGGTAAGATTGGTCCCATCTAATATGCCTTCAGCACGCTTTACATGACTCATCATTCGCTCTTTGTTGCAGGAGCTGAGGCAATTGGAGAGCAAGGGGAGCACTACGATCCCCTGTTCACTTATGGAAGTGCAGCTGGTTCCTTTGCTCGCTCGGAGGAGTCCGGAGGTGATGCGGCCGATATTGGCCCTTCGGGCGCTGGGACTTCTAAAGGAAGTCCTATGGCATCCAGCTCTGCCGGGTGGTCTGCGGAGGAATCGACGAGTGGGCCGGCTATCCGCGTTGAGTCTGGTAAGAACTTTCCGATGGGACCCTTGGATTCTGATGCGGCTGACGAGGTGACATCGGCCTTCGGTAAGACTAAGGTCTCTTGGTCCTCGCCTATTTGTTGCGTCTCCTTTTTGACCTTGGTTTTGTTGCAGGCATTCGTCCCCAAGGTGCATCAGCTTCGAAAGAAGCGGAGGGTTTTCCTGAAGGGTCAAAGGGCGATATGAGCGCTTCGACCGGGGCAGACGCAGCTGTGTTAGACGCGCTGTATGGCGACCTGCCTTTTTATCAGCCCAAATCAGCGGAGGGCCCTGAGGTTGAAGAGGCGGCAGTCCCGGAGGTACCCCCACTTCCAGTCATATCAACGAGTGGGGTGCAGACTGTCTTGCCGAATACGGCATTGAGGGTGATTGTGAGCCCTACCTCCCCGACGCTGGTAGTTGAGCCTGCTGCTCAGGAGGTGGTTGCCAGTCCTACCTCCGCGGTGGCTGGCGTGCCGGTGTCGCTGAGGACTCCGCCGAGGTCACCTTTGGCTTGCCCTGCTGCTGTCGATGTTCCCGCTTCTTCTTCCGCGGTGGTGTCGACTAGGTTGGTAGATTGCTCCGAGGTTGTCTCAAGGATTGATGAAGCTGAGAATGACTTTATCGGTAATCTGGTCGACAGCTTCTATAATAGTTTGGAGCAGACTATCGGTCTAGTCTTGAAGGGCTCGCCTGTGCCATTTTCGAAGCTGAAAATGGTTCTCTCCCGTGGCATCGAGTGTATCCGGGACTTTGAGGGGTACCATCAAGCTACTGCTCTGGAGCTCCTGGTAGATGACCTTGAGAAGGACGTGGAGGAATGGCGCCATTTCCATCGTTCCGACGCAGCGTCTTTGGCTGATGAACGGCTCGCGCGTCTTGTCGCCCAGAAGCGCGAGGCTCAGCTCGCTGCTCAAGAGGCTGTTGAGGCTATCTCCTCTGACTTGAGGTCCTTGGAGGCAGAGGAAGCAGAGGTTGGGAGTGCAATTGATGCTTCCAACAGTGCTCTTCTTGACGCTGAAGATAAGATCAAGAGGGCTGAAGAGATGATCCGAAAGGCAAATCTCCTCTTGTCCAAAGCTACACAGATGCGTCATGAAGAGTCTGCGCGGCTTAAGCAGCTCAGGGCTCGAAGTGAGGAACTGGCGGAGCGGAAGTCATCACAGAGGGCGACTTTGGCGGAGACCGAGGCTCGTCTGGCTCAGGCGGTGGACTTCGATGCGGCGGAGCTAAGATCACAGGCGCTGGCCCAGGCTGAAGATGACAGGAGGACGCGGCTAGCTTCTCTTGGAGATCGGATTCGATCTTATCATGTACGCCTATAGGCTCCTCCATGTATCCCATCCTTCTGAATTAATAGAAAGATTTTTCTTTTGTCGTCTGTTGTTTGTTTGGATAATGAGGCATGGCTGTCTGTTGGTTCAGAGGTCGCAATGACATAACCAATTGAGATGTTGCCAGTCTCGAAGTCAGCCCTTTGCGGGGCTAAAAAGGGGAGATACTTGCCTTTTGTAAATGTCAGCAAGCATCGAGATTGAGACTTAGCTGTCTGCTGGTTCAGAGGTCGCAATGACATAACCAATTGAGACGCCGCTAAGCTCAATGGTAGATGAAACTTGGCGATCTGCCAGTTCAGAGGTCGCAATGACATAACTGGTTAAGACGCCACTAAGCTCAATAATGGATGAAACTTGGCTATCTGCCAGTTCAGAGGTCGCAATGACATAACTGGTTGAGAAGCCACCAAGCTTCAATCAATAGGTGATACTCGTCTTTTGTAAATGTCAACGAGTATCGAGACCTGTCTTTTGTAAATGTCAACAGGACTCGGGATTGAGATTTAGCTGTCTACTGGTTCAGAGGTCGCAATGACATAACCGGTTAAGACGCCACTAAGCTCAATAATAGATGAAACTTGGCTATCTGCCAGTTCAGAGGTCGCAATGACATAACTGGTTGAGAAGCCACCAAGCTTCAATCAATAGGTGATACTCGTCTTTTGTAAATGTCAACGAGTATCGAGACCTGTCTTTTGTAAATGTCAACAGGACTCGGGATTGAGACTTAGCTGTCTACTGGTTCAGAGGTCGCAATGACATAACCGGTTAAGACGCCACTAAGCTCAATAATAGATGAAACTTGGCTATCTGCCAGTTCAGAGGTCGCAATGACATAACTGGTTGAGAAGCCACCAAGCTTCAATCAATAGGTGATACTCGTCTTTTGTAGATGTCAACGAGTATCGAGACCTGTCTTTTGTAAATGTCAACAGGACTCGGGATTGAGACTTAGCTGTCTACTGGTTCAGAGGTCGCAATGACATAACCGGTTAAGACGCCACTAAGCTCAATAACAATGGAGTTTGGGAATAGTCTCGTTTTCACGGGGAGAAACGAGGGAATCACTGTCATAGGTTTAGTGTTAACGTAACAGCGAAATATATGTGGTCCTACCATTCTATGGATGAGAATTGGTAAGTGATTTTGGAGGTCTCATTTTCTTGGAGAGAAACGAGGGGATTGCTGTCATAGGTTTATTGTTAACGTAACAGCGGAATATATGTGGTCCTACCATTCTATGGATGAGAATTGGTAGGTGATTTTGGAGAGGGAATCAAGTGGGAACGGGTCCCTTGGGATTTTAAGCAAACCCCCAGCTATCAACAGGTTTGACATGCTTGGAGAAAGAGAGAGAGGCTCTCTTTGTGCGCATTCCGGACGCGCGGATCTCGATCAGAGGTGTAATGTTAACCTGATCGAGAGCAAGATCCTTGATTAAGGATAATACTTCTTTAAGAATTTGCCATTGATCGGCATCATGAGGAGGTCGCCATCTGCAGTTGTAAGGCGGTATGCTCCGTTTGAATAGACTGTCTCTATCACAAACGGTCCTTCCCATTTAGGCTGAAATTTGCCTTTGGTCTTGTGCGTCATAATCATCGGTCGTCTGACGGCTAAGACTAGGTCTCCTTTGTGGAAGACTCTCTGCTTGACCTTCTTATTGAAGGCTTTTGACATCCGAGCCTGATATAGCTCGATATGTTGCTGAGCTTGCAGCCGCTTCTCGTCCAGGGCTTCGAGCTCTTGAAGACGCAGGCGATCATTGTCTTCTGATGTCATCTTAGTAGTCAAGGCTACCCGTAATGATGGCATCTGGATTTCCAATGGGATGACCGCTTCGCACCCATATACCAGGGAGAAAGGCGTATTGCCTGTCGGTGTCCGAACCGTAGTCCGGTAGGCCAAAAGGCATTCACCGAGCTTTTCGTCCCAATCTCGCTTGTTCGAGGAGACAAACTTCTTGAGCAGCTTGATGATTGTCTTGTTGAATGCCTCTGCCAAGCCGTTGGCAGCAGGATTGTAAGCTGTTGAAGCCATATTCTGAATTCGGTATTTATCGCAGAACCGATAGAATCCTTGGCTTATGAATTGAGGACCATTGTCATGGATGATCCGCCTGGGGACACCAAATCGATGGATGACATGGTGTTTGATGAAGCTAACCAGATTGGAGGTTTTAACTTCGGCCAACGGTGTGGCCTCTGCCCATTTTGAGAAGTAATCGGTTATTGCCAGGATAAACCGATGACCTCTTGCCGAAGAGGGACTGATTGGCCCTGCGACATCGATTCCCCATGCTTCAAATGGCCATGAAGCAACAGTAGGGTGGAGCAACTCCGAAGGTTGGTGTATGAAGTCTGCATGGACCTGGCACGCCTTACACCTTCGTGCGTATTGGGTGGCATCGGCCATCATGGTCGGCCAGTAGTACCCAAGTCTGTGCAGCCTGTCTTTAAGCTTTGGACCTGGCTGGTGAGCTCCGCAAATGCCATCATGTGCTTCTTTAAGCACTTCCTGTGCCTCTGAATGAGAGAGACAGCGGAGGAGGACACCGTCATATGAACGACGGTAGAGTGTCTTCAAAGTGGGATCATAGTAGAAACGGAGCGACCTTCGTCTGATGGACGCCGCTTCTTTGGGATCATCTGGAAGCAGACCGTGCAGAGCGTAGTCAATGAGAGGGAAGCGCCAATCCCTCGGCTCAAGATCCACGGAGATATTATGGACCTCTTGGATCCTTAGCATATGCTTAGAGCATACGAGATGCCGGGTTGCGACTGTGAGGTGATACTCGGTGTCGGCCGGTAAGGCTAGCGTCGTCGCTAATGCAGCGAGAGCATCCGCCTTGGTATTTTGGGATCGGGACACATGCCCGATGTAGAAGCCTTCAAATAAGCTAGCCAATTCGATGGCTGTATGATAATAAGGCACCAAGTCCTCATGACGGACCTCGTATTCGCCTTTAACCTGATTTATGATCAGCTTTGAATCGCCATAAGCTTCAAGGTAGCGTACCCCCATTCCCTGGGCGAGCTGGAGGCCAATGAGTAGGGCATTGTATTCCGCTACATTATTAGAGCATGATTCTGTCAAGGAGAACGCTCTGGGAAGGATATGATCCTGTGGGGAGATGAACACAACCCCCACTCCGGCAATAATCTTTCCTTTGGGGCCCATCCGCGATGCTCCGTCGAAGAACATCTGCCACACTTCCTCTGCTGAGGTCGCATTAGATTCGAAGACTTCATCAGGGATGTCTTCGTGAAGTTTTGAATGTTCTGGAACTGGATGAGCAGCTAAGAACTCTGCAAGGGCCTGGCCTTTAACTGCCTTCTGAGGAGTAAAGGTCATGTCGTATTGAGACAACAGAAGTGCCCATTTAGCCAACCTTAAATTCAGCGACCCTGGCTTCATCATGAGAAGTCGTAAAGGGTTCACCCTGGAGATGACATGTATGGTTTGGCCAACCAAATAATGTCGTGTCTTCTGAACAGCGAAGACGAGAGCTAAACACTCTTTCTCAATAGGATTGTACCGAGATTCTGCTCCTATGAGAGTTCTACTCAGATAGTAGATGGCTTGCTCATGGCCATTGTCGTCCTTCTGAGCGAGGAGGGCGCCGAGGGAATAATCCAGGGCTTTTACATAAAGCAGGAATGGTTTTCCTGATGTAGGGGCCACTAAGACAGGAGGTTTTGTGAGATACCTTTTAATGTCTTCATAAGCTTCTTGACAAGCTCGATCCCACATGAAGGCAGTACCCTTCTTCATTAGTCGGGTAAATGGTTGGCAACGGCCCGATAGATTTGCTATGAATCTTCTGATGTAGGCTAATCTGCCTTGCAAGCCTCGGAGCTCTTTGAGATTCCTTGGTGGATGCATGTCCTGGATGGCTTTGACTTTGTCTGGGTCCAAATGGATCCCTTTTGATGTGACAATGAACCCAAGGAATTTGCCACTAGACACTCCCAAGAAGGATTTTGTCGGGTTCATTTTCAGCTGATGAGCCCGCATTATGTCGAACATCGTTCTCAGATCGCGAAGATGTTCATTTTTGCTGCGGCTTTTGACGGCAATGTCGTCAACATAGCACTCCACCGTCTTTCGGAGATGGTCGCGGAAGATCATGCTCATCGCCCGTTGGTAGGTTGCTCCGGCGTTCTTCAGTCCGAAGGGCATTACAGTGTAGCAGTATACCCCCAATGGCGTTCGGAAAGAAGTATGCTTCTCGTCATCAGGATACATCTTGATCTGGTTGTACCCTGAGAAGCCGTCCATGAAAGACATCCTCTCGAACCCGCATGTGTTGTCGATCATGACATCGGTGATCGGCAGTGGGAATTCATCTTTGGGACAGGCCGTATTGAGATCACGGTAGTCGATGCAGATTCGTATTTTCCCATTTTTCTTGAGGACGGGGACTATGTTAGCCACCCAATCTGGATGTTGTTCCTCCCGGATGAAGCCACAAGCAATGAGTTTATGAACTTCGGCTTCAATAGCCTCCATGATGTTTGGGCGGAACCGACGTTGTTGCTGCTTGACTGGCTTAACGTCGGGCTTGATGTTTAGACGGTGCATAGCGACCTGTGGATCAAGTCCAGGCATGTCTTCATAGCTCCAAGCGAAGACATCTATATACTCTTTTACGAGCATTATCAATTCTTCCTTTTCGATAAGTGATAAGCTTTCACTTATGAAAATAGGCTTAGGGTGATCTTGACTGCCTAAGTTGACTTGGATCACCTTGTCTTCGGTAGGTGGCTCGCGCAGCTCAAACCGCTTTTCCCATTGAAAGCTCAATTGCTGGGCCCATGATTCCTCATTGGCAACCTCTGCGGGTTCCAACTGACT
The DNA here is from genome assembly GCA_038442645.1 of Agave tequilana. Classification (NCBI taxonomy): domain Eukaryota; kingdom Viridiplantae; phylum Streptophyta; class Magnoliopsida; order Asparagales; family Asparagaceae; genus Agave; species Agave tequilana. The sequence goes on from JAVJIF010005562.1 coordinate 202,282, forward strand.
GCTTGAAGTCATGAGGCTTTCGAATATTCCTCCTATGCTGACATCAGAGTCCCATTCGGAGGATGAGGTCGACTGTGATGGGATCGATCCGTCGCCTTTGACCTGAACTGTTGTTGATGACGTGGGTGTAACATACCCTAACCCCCTGCGTGTACTATCATAGTAATTTGCAGGTTTTCCTCTTGGGACGGAGTTACGCATCAAGCCGCGTCTTCCTTTTCCGAAGTTTAGGCCCGCTCCCTGCTTCAGGTTGTAGCCCATCTTTTTCATAATATGGCGCGCTGATGGCGCGTAATGGAAGAACTGTGGAACTTCTGAGTCCGAGCTTGAGTCTGTAGTTGAGAATCTCCCTGGCCGGGCTCTGCCGAAGATTATCGGCGACTGTCCTTGCTTGGACGGAGGGATCACCAGCGTGGCCCTTCTATAACCTCCACAGATGTAATGGCCGAACTTGGCTCATGTACGGGCATGCGAAGAGAGCCATCCATAATGGATTTAATCGACTCGATGCTCGCAGGATAATCAAAAGAAATATCATCATTAATTATCCATTCGCCTTCCTCATCAGAAGGGATCTTACATCGGGGATCATTAAAGCATGCTACAATTGGCTCGCCAATCAGAATGGCCGGCATGCCCGTTTCAGATTCCGAATCTGCCTCATTGCCACTTTCATCATCGTCTGGCAATGGTTCTCCCGGCGTTCCACTAGCCTCTTGATATAGGAGGGCATCAGTGAAGTAGTTTTCCACCCCCTTAAAGGGTTGCTTTTCAGCGAAGACAGTTCGTACTGTCGCATCATCCTCAACATACTTGAAGCACTGATGGAGAGTGGACGGAACGATCCAGTTGGCATGGATCCAAGGTCGTCCTAGTAGCAGGTTGTATGATGTGTCAGCATCAATGACATAGCACGTCACCTCTGACTTCAGGCTTCCGATTCTGCAGCGGAGCCGAATCTTTCCAAGCGGATGGCTGCTCCCGGCGTTGAAACCATATATTGTAGTGGTGGTTGCAGACAACCTGTACAGTGGTATGCCGAGGAAGTAGAGGAGCCTTTTGGGGATGATGCTGAGAGCAGACCCCGGATCGACTTGTACTCTTTCAATGCAGGTTGAACCGATATATCCGGTATAGTACAGAGGTCGGTCATGCTTGTTGTCTTTGAGAAGCATATCTTCCGCCGTGAAGGTAATGGCAGGTACCTTTGACTGCGCGTGATGGCACTCTGAGCAGGGAGGCTGCATCTCATCACCAGGGATCTCAGGCATGCATGTCAGAAAGGACTCTGAGTTGGCTAGCGCATCTCTGAGTGCCTCTCTCGTCTCTTTAGAGAGACGAAGAAGCTCGTGTATTGTGATACGAGCCGGGATATTGGCTAAGTGGGCCAATATATCAAAGCGAAAGGGCGTGGCTAACCCTTGGCCTGGCAGTTTCTTCAACACATGGTCGAATCGCACCTCCTTAGGCTTCTCCTTCCCTTTGGTCAGGACTGGAGTGGATGCCGGCATTGGTACTGACGTCGTTTGCCGTTGTATCTCGTCAGTAGATTTGTCATATTGCCTTTGATATGACTTTCCAGACCGGGTGCCCGTCTGTTGAGGCGCATCTGCCCGCGCTGTACAGGCATGCTTTTCTTCTTCAGAATCGCTGAGGGAAGCCGAAGTAAGATTACCATCGTCTGGCAGGACAGAGATGACATTGCAGGACTTGCCCTTTCTGCTGGAGTCGTTCGACGTCTGCTGTACGTCTTGGACGAGGTCAGGGTGTATCCACATAACTTCCCCTGTCTCCAATGTCAAAGGGACGAGACCCTTGTTGTATTGAGTCATGGCTGGAGGATGCTTGACTTCTAGCCGTGGCATCGGGGCTGGATAGGTCCCGTCAGGAACCATGACCTTCTGGGTAGTGCCGAACTCAAGAGTCACCATATTGGCAGTGACTTTCTTCTGTTCCGTCTTCAGTGTGAGGACTCCGGCGTCGACCAAGGCTTGAATTCTATCTTTAAGAACATAGCACTTGTCGGTAGGATGGTGGATCATCCTGTGGTAGAGGCAGTATTTAGGGTCATTTGTGCGCCCTATCTCATTAGGTCGCCGAGCATCTGGCAGCTTCATCTTATTCCCTTTATGGAGCAGATGGAATATCGTGACCACCTGGTCATCTCTGAAGGAGTACTGCTTCGGAGGAAACTTGGGCTCTTGGCTGTTGACGCCGCTCTTCTTGGCCTTTGACTGCATGTCCCCGGTCAGTTCGACGGACATAATTTCCTTCCCTTTAGCTTGGGAAGACTGCGGGAGATCGCTACGCCTTTGTTGTTCGTGCCCCATTTGCTTCTAGGGGCGGATGGCTCGAACTTCTTAGCCGATTTCTCGGCTATCTCAGCTTGTTCGACCAATTCCTTCCAAGTATGGGCCTTGACAGCCCCCATGCGAACTTCTACTTGATCCGAGAAGTTATGTCTGCATGTTTGTAAAAGCATGGGTAAAGGCATCCCTGCTGGGCACATCAGAGATAGATTTCTGAACCGCTCAATGTATTCACGGACAGATTCGCCTTTCCTCTGCACAGTGGAAAGGAGCTTATCCATGGTCACTTCGGTATCGTCCTCATAGAAGCGAGAGAGGAACCGGGTTTCCAGGTCGACCCAGGAATTGATAGAGCCCTGAGGAAGGCTTCGGAACCAGTCGAATGCTACCCCTTTCAGGGTGCCGATGAACAACCTAGCCATGATGGCGTCGTTGTTTAGAACATTACCGGTCTGAGACCGGAAATAGTAGATGTGCTGATTGGGCGAGCTCTTACCATCATACGTGTGCAACGTTGGTGGTTTGAACTTTGGCGGATATGACACCGAATCCCATTCCAGTGGGTAAGGACGGACTACCCCCACTTTCTTCAATTCATCCTTTTGAGCCAGGGATGAAATTTGAGCTTGAAGGCCTTTAAGGACTTCGGCATCCAGGGAAGAGCCTCCCTTAGATTTCTCCGTCTTGGGCGGATCATTGCTGAGATGCCCCTCCTCGTCATGATTACTTCCGGTATCATCATTCCGGTTGCTGAGGAGCTGAGCGAGCATCTGTTGAATATTGTCCAGGGCCTCTTGCTGAGTTCTAGAGGTCTGCTCCTGAGCCTCCAAACGCCGACGAAGGTCGTCATTGGCGTTATCGGCCATATTAACCGATGCTTTGTCCGTTCGCACGGAACTGACTGTTGCTGAAGAAGCATACCCGCTGTCTCCATCTTCTCCGTCAGACGATTGGGGTGATCGTCCGGATTGTGGCGGGATCAGGGCCCTTGAGGAAGAAGGCTGTTCATAATTATAGGGTATCGCTACCCTGGATCTGGTGTTTCGGAAAACACCTTCTTCATGCACCAAGACTTCAGCTAAGCCTGGGCAGTAGTCCGGATCTGGGGAGCCGAAAGGGGTGTCGTCAGAGGCTTGACTTCTTTCGCGCGGCTCTCGCCCCCTTCCGGTCATGTTGACGGATGCAGAGGCTGGATCCGGTGGCCCGCTCCTTTTGGGATGCCTCATCGGGATGCGCGCAGACAATCGATCAAAGACTGATCGCCGATATGGAGAGGTGGCAAGGGTCGGTCGTAACCGACACTGCATAGAATGGACCATCACGAATTGGCATCCACTTCGTCGACAACAGGAGGAAGTAATCTGGAAATGCTTTAATCTCCGCTTGTCCGCCAAGAATCCTCGCAGGTCGGCCCTGTAGGGGCCTGAATAATCTGGTATATGGGACAACGCATCGTTCCCCTTAGTCCTGCGGAAAGGATTAGCACCGAATAGTGCTTTGGTTCTAGCCTCGCGGCTGTAAACCCGATGAGTACGCCGAGGTACAATAGCCTTGCTTGTGAGGACAAGGCTAGCGGAAGGCATTGCTGCACTAGGAGACGGTATGATTGCCGTCTTGACTTTATGGTTGGCAGCGTTGTTGGTACAGGCGGGCATCTTGCCTTTTTCTTCATAAGAGGGGCGCGGCTTTGGCGAGGCTACGCCTGAAGCTTCAGCAGAGGACTTCTGTTTAGGCTTCCATATCCGCTTTGACAGAGGATGTATAGGTTCGCAAGGAACCTGAATAGCCACAAGCGGGGCTGTGGGGTGTTGGCGAAATTCTGCCTCTGGTTTCTGATCTGAAACCTTGGCCATGAAGACCTTCTTGTGCTTCCGTGCTCGAAGCATCAAGCCACCCCAGAGAGGACTTCTTCAAATCTTCTTTGATCAATTTGGATAACCAGGTTCTCAAAAGTGCAGGATCTGGGCTGCGGACATGTTTCCTTGTTGCGCCAGAGGACCGCGGCAGGTTTGTAGAGAACCTTTTCCGTCTCCGCAGAGACTTTGCTTGAAGATTTAGCCAGAGAAGATCTGGCTGCACCGGCTTTTCTGAATTCAGAGATAGACCCGAAGGTCTGTTCGTCGCATTGCGACACTTGATTCTCAGCAGAGGAGAATACATTCCCCAGCGGAGTCGCCATCTTGTTTTCCATTATGTTTGCAAAGGGGAAAACTTACAAAAAAGAGTTTGAGGAGCTAAATTACAAGTATTCTCAAAAGATTACAAGTAGATCTCCTCAGAGATTCTGGGAAAATGTGCCGATAGGAGTCTGGTCAGCGCGCGACCACTTTGTCCCTTTGACGATGCGAGCGATGAGATTCCCTTCTCGCCTGGTTCCGGGAATCAGAGAATAGAGGATTGGTAGAACCCTCTTGCTGCTTCTCAAAATCGCCTTCGATAAGGAATTCCTTCTCGCCTGGTTCCGGAGATTCCTTGAGAAGAAGGACGATGTTAGGGTATCAACACCCTGGATAGAGAAAGCAATTCTCTAAAAGGTCTCTGAATTCGAGAACGCACGGTGCGTTATGAAGAAGCCTCAGTCGAAGAAGCTAATTGATCGATTCTTGCAATCAGAAGGCAATTGATGGCTCCTTCCTCTGCAATCCGATGCCTCTCCCTTGTGCCCCTGACGGGCTATTTATAGGGAAAGTAAGGGTATAATCGTCCCCTTTGAAGATATAGAAACAGATTGAACCGAATCTATTTGAATCTGGAAAGTAGCCTTGCTGCGAGGCTATAATAGCTTCCGCGGAGCTAGAAAATGGCAAATCGGTTGATCTTTCCGATATGTTATGATCCTTTCCATATCGTTGATTGATTCTCCTTGATCCACTTACTCGTTTCAAGAGAGTCAAGAGATTGTGGCAATCACCTGCCATATTTGAATCCTGATTGGATTTGATTAGATTGAATCCGATCTCATCAGGAGATTTGATTGGTCAAAGGTTGACCATAGCAGGCTGATGGCGGAGCTGCCCGCTTTGAGGCTCATAGCGGAGCTAGAGGCAATTCCTGGCGAAGTCCGAAAAGAGGGTCTTCGGCGAAGTCCGAAAAGAGGGTTTTCGGCGAAGCTATCAGTTAGCTTCCTGGCGGTGCTCTGGATGATGTTAGCCTCTCAAGCGAGGCTATCTCCTTGGGCTAATGTAATGCTAAATGCTAGCATTTTAGACCTGCTGAGGTCTGTTAGAAACAATCCGGGTTCACTGTTCTGCTTGCTGGATCAGTGGAGTCCATCGCTTCCTTGTCCCTTGGAGGTGGGTGAAAACTGGTCTTCAGCTCGTCTGTCCCTTGTCTTTTGTAAATGTCAACAAGTTTAGACATCGTTCGGACCAATGAGAATCTTGTCTTTTTTAAGTGTCAACAACTGCATCTGTTAAGACAATGAACAATCACCCAAGGATTGAAGTTGTTAAGTTTAATGGGACTAACAATTTCGGTATGTGGAGATGTGAGGTTATGGATGCACTGAATGCATCAAACCTCGAGGACACTCTCCTATTGGAGAGGAAGAAGAACACTACCACTGATGAAGATTGGGCAAAGATGAACAGATCGGCATGTGGCTTGATACGTTCATGCTTGTCACAAGACATAAAATACCTTGTGCAATATGAGACGTCAGCGAAGAAACTGTGGCAAACCCTTGAAAAGAAGTACCTGAAAAAGAGTGTAGAGTTCAGGTTGCAGCTTAAGAGTAAGCTGTATCAGTTCAGGATGCAGAAGGGGAGCACAGTCAATGAGCACGTTAACCGGTATACGAAGCTTCTTACAGATCTGCTGAATTTGGATGTCAAGCTAGAAGAGGAAGATAAGGCTGTTATCTTTCTGAATTCACTACCTGCAGAGGAGTACGAGACATTCACACTGACCTTTATTAATGGAAGGCAGAGCTTGGATTATGATGAGGTGTCATCTTCATTGATTAGTTATGAAACAAAGAAGAATGAAAGATATCCCTCTCAGACAAGTTCATCAGCAGAGGCATTGGAAGTAAGAAGTAGAGGTTCATCAAGGAAGGGAAAGGAGATTAGGGGAAGATCAAAGTCCAGGCCGGTCTTCAGGGATCTCAAGAAAAATCAGTGCGCATTCTGCAAAGAGATTGGGCACTGGAAAGTAGACTGTCCAAAATTCAAGGGAAAGAAGAAAGAGTCAAAATCTGAAGCAAATCTCGCAAAAGTGGTAAAAACTGCAAGCAGCAAATCACAGGCAGATGGATCAGATTCGGATTCTTCAGTGTTCTCATTTTCAGTCACCACTCCTGTCATTGGTTACTCGGGGGAGAACGAGTGGATCTTGGATACAGGTGCAACATATCATGTATGCCCTAATCGAGACTGGTTTACCAGTTTTGAGAAGTTGGAGGGGTGTTCGGTCGTCATGGGCGACGATCACCCATGCATCATGGAGGGTGTTGGCACTATTCCAATCAGGATGTTTGATGGGATGGTGAGGGAATTGAAAGAAGTGAGATATGTTCCTCAGCTAAAGAGGAACTTGATCTCTGTAGGAGTTTTGGAATCACTGGGGCTCGGAGTGTCAATTAAGGATGGAGTTCTTAAAATGACAAAGGGCTCGATGGTGGTGTTGAAGGCCAATCGCCGTAACAACTTGTATTATTTGAAGGGTAGTACAGTGACAGGGCAGGTGGGAGCTTCAACCAGTCAGAAGGAAGATTCAACCCGGCCGTGGCACATGAGGCTGGGACATGCAGGGGAGAAATCAATGCAAACTCTTGTGAAGAAAGGGTTGCTGAAGGGTGCTGAGACCTGCAAGCTGGATCTATGTGAACATTGCATCATCGGCAAGAAGACCAAGGTGAAGTTTGGCACAGCTTCGCACTGCACAGAGGGTATTCTTGACTATGTTCACACGGATGTATGGGGACCTACCAAGACTGCATCGATTGGAGGTAACCACTATTTTGTGTCGTTCATTGATGACTACTCTAGGCGCTGTTGGGTGTACACTATGCGACACAAAGGTGAAGTCCTAGAGCTGTTTGTGAAGTGGAAGGCTAATCTGAAGAGAAGCACATGAAGGAAGATCAAGGTTCTCCGTTCTGACAATGGAGGGGAGTACAAATCCGATCCGTTCCTACAGCTATGCCTTGATGAGGGCATCGAGACACTTCACAGTACCGGAGAATCCGCAACAAAATGGGGTGACTGAGAGGATGAACCAAACTTTGCTAGAGAAGGTTCGATGTATGTTATCCAATGCAGGACTGCCAAAGAAGTTCTGGGCTGAAGCTTTGGGGTATGCATGCCACCTTGTGAACAGGTTGCCGTCGTCTGCAATAGGGGGGAAGACTCCTCTTGAAGCTTGATCAGGAAGAACTGCTCAGGATTATGATTTGCTACGGGTTTTCGGATGTCCAGCCTACTACCACGTCAGAGAAGACAAGTTGGACCCAAGGGCAAAGAAAGGGGTGTTCGTTGGCTTCAAACGAGGAACTAAGGGGTTCAAGATTTGGGACCAAAAGGACAACAAATTCATAATCAGCAGGGATGTCACATTCGATGAGGCTTCACTGATGGAGCCTACGGTCTCTAAGCAGGTGGAGACCAGCAAGACCAAGGAGCTATTGCAGCAGGTGGAGAGTGATGCAGATCCACCATCTCTAGAGGATTCAGTATTAGTTCGGATCATTCCTGAGGTGACACAGGGTGGTGATCAAGTTGCAGAAGAAGATGCTGAAGTTGTTGAAGAGGGTCAGGAGCAAGACATGGATACCGTTCCAGATCCCACTGCAGTTGAAAGACCAAGAAGGAATACTAGGAGACCTGGTTGGCTCACCACCGATATGGTTGTTGCATATGCACTTCCAGTTGTTGAAGAGGCTATTCCATATACATTCAGGGAAGCTGAGATTAGTTCAGAAGCAGAGAAGTGGAAAGAGGCCATGAATGAAGAGATGAAATCTCTTTATAAGAACAACACATGGGAACTCACCAAGTTGCCCAAGGGGAAGAAGGCCATAGGGTGCAAGTGGGTATTTGTAAAGAAGCAGGGATCTCTCCAAGAGGATGCAGTGCGCTACAAGGCAAGGCTGGTGGCTAAAGGCTACGCTCAGAGAGAAGGAATCGACTATAACGAGGTGTTCTCCCCAGTAGTTAAACACTCGTCTATTCGGATTCTATTGGCTTTGGTGGCGCAGAATGAGTTGGAACTTGACCAACTTGATGTGAAGACCGCCTTTCTCCACGGCGATCTTGAGGAGGAGATTTATATGACACAGCCCACAGGTTATAAAGCTGCAGGGAAGGAAGATTTAGTATGTAAGCTGAAGAAATCGTTGTATGTTTGAAGCAGTCTCCTAGACAGTGGTACAAGCGATTTGACAGCTTCATCAGGAAGAAGAAGTACATACGAAGCCATTTTGATCATTGTGTGTATTACAACAAGTTACCATCAGGTGAATATATCTATCTACTTCTTTATGTAGATGATATGCTGATTGCTTCTAGGTCAAGATCTGCTATTGATTCTCTGAAGAAGATGTTATCGTCAGAGTTCGAGATGAAGGACCTGGGGGAAGCAAGGAAAGTATTGGGCATGGAGATCACAAGAGACAGGAAAGCTGGCAGGATAAGTTTGACTCAGAAGGGCTATCTGGAGAAGGTACTGCAGAGATTTAATATCGGGAAGGATACTAAGTCTGTTAGTACACCAATGGCGCCGTACTTCAAATTGTCAGCGAAGATGTCTCCAAGGAGTGTTCAAGAGCGTGAGCATATGTCTCATGTTCCATATGCCAATGCGGTGGGTAGCTTGATGTATGCAATGGTGTGTACGCGGCCAGATATTTCACAGGCAGTCTCCATGGTGAGTCGATACATGCATGATCCTGGACAGGGTCATTGGGAAGCTGTGAAATGGATTCTGAGGTACATCAAGGGAACTGTTGATGTAGGCCTAGTGTTCGAGAAGGACGACACCGGAAAGTAAGAGTGCATAGGGTATGTTGATTCAGACTATGCAGGTGATCTTGACAAACGTCGGTCGACGACGGGATATGTCTTCACATTCTCGCAGGCACCGGTGAGTTGGCGCTCCACACTTCAGTCTACCGTCGCGTTGTCGACCACAGAGGCTGAATATATGGCTATGACAGAGGCCATGAAGGAGGCAATTTGGCTTCAAGGATTGCTTGATGACTTGGGCGTGGAACAGGATATTTTGAAGATAAACTGTGACAGCATGAGTGCCATTTACTTGGCAAGGAACCAGGTCTATCATGCAAGAACGAAACACATCGATGTCAGGTATCACTTTGTTCGGGAGATTCTGGAAGAAGGTGACATTGATTTGTTGAAGATTCACACTTCGGAGAATCCGGCCGATATGCTTACAAAGGTGGTGTCGGGGGTAAAGTTTGCACACTGCAAAGACTTGCTCCATGTCCTTCAGGTGAAATGAGCTTGCTGAAGCTCATTTGGGTGAACTACGGACGGCTTGATCCCTTGGGCAGGGGTACGTAGGCAACCAGGTTGGTGCAGCCGCTATCGAGTCTGAATTCGGCTCAGATTTGGAAATCTTCACCGAGGTGGAGAATTGTTGGAGGAGAGACTACATTGAGAAAGGTGATGCCATGCCAAGTGTCTTGCCAAGTGTCATCGAAGACCGCCAGGAAAGGCAAAGTGACAGTGGTAGAAAAATCAGCAGCAACAGAAGTCAGAATGGTCGGTCGACCGGCCCGGTCGACCGACGTGCACAGCATGCACAGGAACGGTCGCGGTCGACCGGCCGGTCGACCGCAGGGCTCTGACTGACAAACACCCAACTCTCGGGTTTTCTGGGTCGACCGCCCGGTCGACCGGAAGCCCTTGACTGACAAAAACCCAACTCTCGGGTTTTCTGGGTCGACCGGCCCGGTCGACCGGTATTGGAGAATTGGGAGGTCGGTCGACCGGCCCGGTCGACCGACAGACGGGTTCTGGGTAAAAATCTGCTGATCCGTTTTTTGAGGTATTTGAGCCTCATGTTGATTCTAGGGTTTGTAATCTGCGGGAATTGTAGTTGCTCTGAGTACTCTTGCATTCAAAGAGACTTAGAGTTATTGTAATCATCTTCCATAAAAAATCTCTCCATTGATTGCCCCGAGGACATAGGCATTCAGGCCGAACCTCGTTAGATCTGTTGTTTGCGATTGGGTGATTCTCTTCTTGGTTGTGATTGATTTTAATTGTTCGAGGAGATCTGAGGATTCTCTGTTTGGTTCGTTGTTGTGATTTGTATGCACGCACAATAGTTATGACGTTGTTACTTGAAGCAATATTTGCTAACATGGTTAATGGTTTCATAAATCCTTTTCTTGAATATAGTCGGGTACAGAAATTTGGAATGACATAAACAAAAGCTAATGCACATCATAAAAACAGAAAAGAGAACTTATAGAAGTATGTCAACAGAAGGTAGAAATATATCAACTGAAGGACAAAGTAAGTAATATATATGGCTCTAGGTCTTCTTTTCAAAGCCAACATATTGTCTTCAATGCCAGTTTAATTTCCTATTGTGCAGTTAGTAGTCTTGTATAATCCCTTTTTACTGTCACTTATGGTTCAGCATTGTGCCTGTGTTATTAGGCCCCTAATTTTTCTGTCACCTTTTTGTTTGTATCTAATATGATACTGATATCCTTTTCATGTTTCTTCTTTCTTATGGTTCTTTTTTCTTTCAGCAGGATGAGAATGCGGCTAAAAGGGATGATTTGAAATCTGAGCCTGAAAAGGCAACAGCTGTGGGAGATAATGGTGGTGAGAAGACAGTGAATGAAATGAATAGCAATACTGTGGAACCAATGGATGAGAAATCCGATAAGGAAAAGAAGGATGATGATAAACAGTCTGACTCTAATTCTGTAAAAGAGTATGTTGTTGATAAAGAAGCACTACAGGTAACTTCCATGATGTCCTAGTTGATATCTCAGACCGTATTTTTTATTGTGTCTTTCTAATTTTTTAATTTTTCTGATTTTTTGTTTGTTCTATTTCCAATAGGCTTTCAGATATTTTGATCATAACCGTGTGGGTTATATCAAGGTAAAGATGATCCCTTCTGTTTTCTTTTGGATTAATGCATAGCTGGTACTATGATCTTATTGATTTCTCCTTTGCCTCTTGTAGGTTGAAGATTTGAGATGCCTGCTTCACAACTTGGGCAAGTTTCTTTCTCATAGAGATGTCAAGGTTAGATAGTTGCACCTCCTTTCCCTTCCAAAGAAAAGGAAAATACACCAGTACCCATCACACACTGAAACAAGAACTAGTTTACATTGTGTTTGGGGTTGATTTGTGCAATTGCAGTTTCTTTTTTACTCTGCTTTTCACTTGTGAAAGCAGGAATTAGTACAGAGTGCCCTCTTTGAAAGCAATATCGCAAAGGACAACAGGATCTTCTACAAAAAACTTGTGAAGCTGACAGACATTTGATCCGTGGATTGCTTGAAAACAAATCACTGGCTGAATCAGCTGGAGATGATAAAATTTTTACTGTTAAGATTGTATTAATTATGACCCGCTGTCAACACTGATGGATCATCTTGATGCTTCGAAATTACATCAGTCGACTTTCTTTTTACAAGTCCGGTAGTTGCCTCGTAATCTTCAGATACCAACAATTGACGATTTAATTCGGCCCCCTTTATTATAAATTTGGTAATGATTGGCTACATGCATTTGTTATCTTTGATATGACTCTTCTTTGGTGCAACACTGAAGGGGATGACGGGGAAATATAGTCGAGAATGCATTGTTCGTCTTAGGTATCAAAACCAATGTGTGACAAGTTAAATGTCAAGAACCTTTTAAGACTAAGATAAAAGACAAATAATACATAATTATATAGTATACGAAGTATCACTGCACAAATGATTACAATGTATTACTAGATTCTTCCTGCTCGCGACAAGAGAGTGACAATCTTAGCCCCATAACAACTGAACACCCAAGATTGTCACCAACAAGGCAGTGGATATTGCAAGCTTGTTTCCATGGCCATAGAAGTCTCCCAATCCCACAGCTCCTATGTTCTCTGCAGTGTCAAAGTCACCTTCATGACATGAGAAAGAACGAAGTTAATACATCGACGACATGAATCCTACAATGCTCCATGGCTAGCTTCTGATGCTGTGCACATAGCCTTACCTCGCCCTCCAGTGTGACCACAGCCTGTTGCGAGAGTATAACTGACATCTTTGATTGACGCGCCATTATAGAACCTGAAGTTATACAGGATGCCATCGACACACTTGAGCACGAGCTTCGTCTCCTCCAAGCATGGGCCTTCACAGTACTCGTCGACGGCCTCTGGAGGGACATGGATCGCCCCTTCTGCGTTCAGCCTGTAGGCTTCTTGGCAGCTGCTGTATACCTTCAGTTTCGAAACAGAGACAATTATGTGTACAGACTCCTAAGGACCAAAGATTTATTAAAATTTGTTGAACTCACGTAGTGATCATGGAAGCATTCCAGTGCTCTGTCAATGATATCGACTGGATCTGTATAAATTGAAAAAAGAAATGAGATATATTTACACACACACGCTAGATTCAATAAATCGATAGACAGATAGACTATGTGCACCTGACTTGCAACTAGTAACAATGATGGAGAGCAGAACTATGAGCATGAAACCATGTTTGTGGGAAAGAGAAGCAGCAGCAGCCATTGGAGAAGTATCTCTGAGCAAATCCAGCACCCAAGCAATGCAGAGGGAATGCAGGCATTATATTTGTTTCATTCTTGTATTGCTCTTCTTTCTTTCTTTCTGGTGCAGGGACCAACCAACCATCTTATTGTAAATGACCAAGATAACCTTCTCAAAGAAGAGGGGGTGAAATTGTATAGCTGAGGTATGGGACTAATTTGTCAATTTGGTGGGTTTCTTTGTTTTGTAGAGCAAAGGGAAGTTGGGATTTGGTGGGAAAATATCTACCAACTTGACATTTGGTTTGTTTAGGTCTCCTCAGTTGTCAGCAGCAAACAGTTTTCCAGTGGCAGTCTAAGGAATGCTTATAGGGATAATTAAGGAATTGATTTAAAAAAAAAAAAAAAACTAAACTAGCATTTTGCATGCCAGATTGCAGAGTATTGTATGGAGCTTGGATGCACAAATGAATAATATTACACAATTTTTATCCATTTGTTGTTGTAAGCTTGTTAAGGTACTCTCCTCCGTGCTCGATGGTAGAGATATGTAGTCTTCGAATCTCAGTCATTCATACAGCTAGAAAAGTTTAAATGCCTGAAAAAACACGAGTAGCAATACATCAAGGGGTTTGTGCTTTTGTCTTGCCATCTTAAGAGGAGAGATGAGATGCTTATATGATGGTCCTTCTCAATGTACATAAATTTTATTCTTCAACTGAGAAATACCCGAATCTCAGAAATTTCATTCTGCTAATAAACTTCTTTAATGGTGTACATATGGCAAAAATGTGTCAGATATATGCTTGAGTGTTCTCCTACTAGATATCTAAGGATCATGAGAATCAATTGAAAACTTGTAATATACAGCGAACATAAGAATATCCTTTCCTAATTGGTTGGCTTCCATTCTTGTCTTACATTTACCAAATCATTTGACAGTAATTCTGCATTAGAGAAATGCAGAAAATTAGCATCATTGAAGGAAAATTTTCATCCCTTCCATTAGAATTGGCCTAATATATATTCTCAGAAAGGAGCTGGGCTATTTTAGCAGCAATGAAGTTACTAACAAGCACATCATGAAACATCCTAAGTGACTTCTCCCTACAAATCTCTCTGCACATTCAGTTTCTATAAATGGTTAGAATAGTGTTATTAATTTAATTAAAATGACTTCATATGTCGATAATCAAAATTGTCAGGTCCAATCATGCATATAAACATCATATACATCGGACCATAAATCCTTTATGATCTTTGTTTTGCGCACACATTCTTCGTTCATGTAATCGAATACCATTCATGGTGCAATATGGATTATAATTATATGCTTTTATATTCAATATTTCATGACATTGAATCTGGAAAAAGCATTCATAATTCAGTAAATACACTGGCTACCAGATGCATAATTGCATTGTTTCATAACATTGAATCCGGAAAAAATCATTCATAATTCAGTAAATACACTGGCTACCAGATGCATAATTGCATTGTGAATGCTGGGCCTATAAAAGGAATTTGATCATGTAGTTTGGTAATGCTTGTAGTTTGAGAAACTGAAAACAGAAGAAAAGATATTGTAAACAGATCATTCATGAGAGACACATTATACTGTTTTTAATATACTTATGTTCAATTAATGCGTAAATATTCCAACTTAGTTTCATGTTAGTTAGAGGGAAATGGAATAAGACATTATGCGAAGATTTTTTTTTTTTTTCTTTGCAGAGGAAAGACATTATGCAGAGGTTTCAGTCATATTTTGGTATTGTAAATAATTTACTATCTTTACAATTATAATCACATCCCTTTAATTAGAATTCTAATTTGATTGTGACTCATGTTCGTGTCATGTTCAAATCAAATCCATCCATTCATCTACCAACTATTAACAAATCATGAAATCTACCCATGCATCTATATCCTCATCTCAAAATTTAAAGTAAAAAATAGTACTTATTAGATAGAGATAAGAATTTAAGATACATATCCTTCTTCATAATTACATATTCCTCTCTCTCTCTCTCTCTCTCTCTCTCTCTCTCTCTCTCACACACACACACACACACACACACACACACACACATATCCACACACACACACACCCCAATATGTCAAAAGAACAATGCTATTCAGACTATACTTTTTTGACTAAAAATAGACTCAAGGGAGAGCAAAATGTGGGACTATATATTAAAAACTTTCCTGTGCAATGCACCGAGGTTAGGTGTATGTGTTATTCTCTTGAGTCCAATTGTAGTCCACTAAAAAAAATTCATTTAACATTATTTATGTTAAAAAGAAAGTGAAATAAAAAAAATGTCACAATACCAAAAATCTAGCCATAACATTTACATCCATACTCAAGAAAAGTTTAAAATAATAAAAAAAACAACATTTATTAGGAATTTCTCTTTGAGTAAAGAAAAAACATTATTAGAGAAATACTTGTCAAAAAGAAAATTTGAAAGTTTTTTTTAAAAATTCAAGATCAGAATTCTCTAGATCAGAACAAAAAGAAGACAAAGAAAGGTACAAAAAAAAAAAATACTTTTAATAAATTTTATTTTACATCAACTCGATTTTTATTCCATGTGCGTAGCATATGCCCAAAATCTAGTATTGTTAAAGCTAGGATGAACAATATGCAGAGTTTTATATCAATTATTACTATTATCATGTTTCCTACTGATTTAATGAATATCTGAAGCTAACGTTCGTATTTCGAAGCATAATCCTCACCATTAGAATTTCTGAAGCACTCCAGCAGAGTTTAATTATTCTAAAAATGGTTTAACTTTTTATAATTAAAATGAAATTAGAGTATGGATTGTCATAAAAATTCTGATGAGGTTGTGTATGATCAAGAACTACATCAGCTTGCTTGCTTCTTCCCCCAAATTTGTAATCTTAATTGACATTAAGTAGCTAGAGTACTTATGATCATGTTTTATAAATTGGTGGAGATAGATAAATAAAAATACACCTTAATTTCTTCTGATATAATTCCATCAAATATGTAGGCCTCCATATTACTTGTTTACATACTGATGCTGTGTTCAAATCCCAGCAACATCTCTTTCAATTCTTTGCAAATGTTACATCTGATGTAATGCCCATCAATCGCACATCGCTGCACTCATTGAATACATGCAAGAAACAAACCTAAAAGAAATGACAAGAAAACTAAAGGATGCGCAGTCTTTCTCAACTTTCAGAAAACTACAAATCTCTTGATTGCACAATTCTACTACACAAGTAATGCAATGGAAAGTAAATATACTGGCAATAAACTCATCGCAGCCCTCTGCAGTTGAACGAGCATCAGAGGAGAAAGATTGAAGCTAAGAGCATCGACATGTATGCTGGCAGGTCCCCAGGTATGGCAAGCTCACCGCCATTGTTCGTGCCCACAATGCTGTCACTTGAGCTACCTGCACAAAATTTCAGCATATATGTTCAATATAGTGAATAACTGTGCACTAATAGTATGTGACATGTTTCAGTACCTGTGACATTTTTCCCACAGGCTACTTGGAAGACTGACTTCACTCCCTGCATCATCGGCGCGCTGTAGAAATGGAAGTTAGAGAAGATCCCTTCCAAGCAGTTCACCGTCAACATAGCTTGCCCGTAACAAGGCCCATGACAGAATGTAGCGTTTGCATTTGTGCTCCCGTGGATAGCATTGCAGCCGATGAGATGCAGTTCATAATTACCTGTTGTGTGACACACAACCAATATAAGCCATCAACGTTCTCTCAAGGTATGTGTAGAGAGGGCTTTGCTTACAGTCTTGTTATCAAAACAAAGGGCTGCTTTGGCGACGATTTGGACTGAATCTTGTTGCTGCAGTTGCTGCGACTGTGCTGCCAACCATAATGAACGTTGCTTGTCACTACACTAGATTTTGAACAAAAGCAATTGAAAGAAGTAGAAAGATTGGAGACCTTTACAGCAGGATGAAGCCACAGTGAGCATGGCTACCGCGAAGCAAATGTGCTTGAAAGTGAGGGATGGAGCCATAGGATCAAAATAAATATCGTTGATCGAGTAAAGATACTAATCAATGAGATTCTTAGAAGTTTCTCAGTGTTGGTTCTCTCCTGAAAGAGAGGAGATATTTATAGCAAAAGAGACACTTCCATTTATACAACAACAACAGTAACATGAAGACTGATGTCATCAACTCAATATTCCCTTCTAATAACCAACACACGTTGACTAATCTATCATCTTATACACCATCAAAACACAAGCATTGGTATGATTAATTCCGAATTCGGGGAGTTAACCAATTTGTTGGTGTTGAAAAGCAGTACAAAATTTTGTGTGATCTTGAGCTTTGAAGACCAACAAAAGGTAGATTTGGGGGCTCATGCAGTGAAGAAATGAGCAAGTTGTTGCTCAACAGTCACCAACTTCTTCTCTTTGAAAATGGGCATTAAACTAAATCCTGAATTGGGTCCATTTGTTTCATCACAGGCACAATATTTGGAACACGTACCTTTTTGAGCAATTCACAAGATTTTATTTTGTCTAGGTGAAGCCAAGGCAACCACTTAGTTCAGTTATTTTTCTCTTTGGACTGCAAATTGTATGCACATATCTGGTTTGGATTTTTCTCTAGTTGTGGAGCTTCTATTGACTCTCTGTGTCAACGACCAAACCTGCTTATGTACTTGATTTGATTGAGTTATTAAATTAAACATTTTCTTTGAACTTTATGGCCCCAATTTTCATGGATTTTGGGTGGCCAGATGATGATTCAGGTTAGATGTTTGGCTCATCTACTTGAACCCTATCTGAAAGTTTCAAGTTCCTTTCTTCTATATAATGTTGTTTTGAGACCAAATGTCATCCGAGCACTTCACATACAAATAAGGTTTAATTTAGAGAGAACATATTGTTTCGTCAAAAACTTTTAATGAAGCGTGGAGTGAAAGTTCTCAATCATTTTAACCTAAAAAAGCGTATTGCACGACTTCTATTGATCCTAACTAAATCCCATCTCTTAGTTTCTATTTGCTTTGTTTCTATTGTTTTGGAGAGCAAAGAATTGTCTTCATAAATATCTGACAAATTAAATACCGAAGTATAAAAACAACAAAATCATGATTTCCATAACTAGAAGGTTGATGGGCACCTTTCATGATTTTTGTATGTATGCATGTCATATGTCAAACCGAAGGTTTTCTTTGCACACATTCTCAAGTGAGGAAGGCTGAGCAAGACATATTTGCTATGTTAAATGGGTACGTCGCCATTATATGAAGGGGAAAATGTGTTCCGAATCCTGCATTTTTCTCAATTTTGTTATGGATCCTTTCAAAGTAGAGGCATCAGTGTTCAAGTTTTTTGTCTTCGATGGATGAGTATAAAAGAGTATTATGAAATTTAAAACAATACCAAATATGTGAGTGATAAGTGATAAAATAAGAATATCATTACGAAATAACAATATTAAAAAAGTAATGCTAAAGAGAGAACAAGAGGGAAACAAATTTTTAGGAACGAAATTTAGAGCAATTAGCAAGCTTGGTGCCCCAAGGGCTAACTCTCAATCTTACATATTATTTTCTTTGAGCCCATTTCCATGGTCCAAACTTAAGTTGGGCCATTAAAACTGGGCCAGCACAAAGCCCACTATCAAAAAAACCCACCCAAAATATAAATGGAGATGCGGGGTATCGATCCCCGTACCTCTCGCATGCTAAGCGAGCGCTCTACCATCTGAGCTACATCCCCGTTTATATTTTAGGGACTTTTACACATTAATTAAATTTTCTGAATCATTGAATTGTTACATAAGAATCCCACCTAATTTAATTCTAGATATGGAGAAAGCGTCTGATATCTCCCACTTGTTTCCATTAATATTGATTTTATCAGCTTAAATGAAAAATCCTTTTTTCAGGTGATCTCCTTCATGGGATTGCTGGTAGAAGGATGATGATTGCTAACTGAATCCGACCCGTCTCAATTTATTGATATTTGGTTTCAATCAAATCGTAAGTGATATGTGATACTCAAAGAGGAGGTTAGAGTACTAATTAAGTTCATGGACGAGATTAATACCTGATCCCATATATCTATAATTTGTTGGAGATTCACCAATCGTAGTCTTACGCATCATCATATAATGCAACTTTGAAACATTTAGTTTGATATTAATGTGGTTTTCTAATTAGATATATAGAACCGGTCACAATATAAATTACATAAGTTACATTGATTTTTAAGAACTTTAATTGTTAGATCATGCACCTGATTGAATAACATGCAAACAGACACGATTAGTCCACTGAATTTAGTTGCTGGGGGCCCACATCCGCGCCAAGTGGGGCGGTCGGGCTGCCGACACGTTGACGGGTACCCGCTCTCCACATGGCATGCCTGTGAGTTGGTCCAAGGACAGAGCCCTACACTTCTTTTGAAATGGTGCCCAAGTCCTTCAACCTTGAAACTCGAGATAGTGCCTTCAATAAATTCTAATGGTGAGGGGTTCAGGCTCGGGTGGTTGGAGGTCACAACTGGTTGACAAAAAGCGTGGGCACCCATGCATTTGCATTCAGTTGTAGTTGGCCTACCAAATGAAACTGAAACCTTGCTTCTTGATTTAATGTGGACCAAGTTAATTTATGTAAGTGTGCAACAGTTAAGCAATTCTAATATTGGCCATTGTTTCATGTGCTTATGGTTGTTCATGCATTTATGGTGAAATCAGTGAACAATATTTGTTTGTGAATGCCAACCACTACACTGCTAGAGATTGGGGTTAGATTGAAGACACTTATCCAACACTAGACCTCAGATCCAAATTGAAATGTGGAGGAGGTTTTGATGTGAATGGAGACAGGTACTTGAAATATTGGAAGTGCTGGAAAAGGAAACACAAGGTGTTTGAAATGCAAGTAAAAGCAGTGGGTTCTATCTTAAGCCCCATGCTAACTGTTTAATTTACTTGCGTCATTGTGTCAACTTTTTTTTATTTTTTCCTTTCGCGCGAAGGACCGTGATAGTTCTTCGCACTGTGAGCCATCCATCTTAGTTGATGGATGGCCCGGAGCGGGAGAGAGGAAAAAATGCATTTATAATGAGATCTACAAGACGTGTTTTTAATTTTTTTTTCTCTCGCTCTGAACCGTTCATCAACTGTGATGGACGACTCACAACACGAAGAACCATCACATGATCCTTCATGTGAAGGAGCCAATCACAAGCAGGAGCGTCTGACAAACAATGTATAGAAAAAAAAACTTTACAAGGGGAAGCAAAAACATTTTTCCCCCTTTCGTACCAAGCAAAAACCATAACTTTACAAGGTTATGGACTTGACTCTCCGTACACATCGGGTGAAAAGATTTTCAAATTCAAGTTTTTAGGGCCAAAATTAGGGGAAATATTACGCACGAGCTTGACCAATGGTTCGTGGAGACTCATTTTTGCATAGATCTATGATAAGTAGGCTACTAGCTTATCCGAAATCAGTAGGTGATTGTTATTTGTATGTACATAATGAGTGCTCTTTTCTCTCCCTTTTAGTTCCTTCGTTGCTTTTGATTAAACTGATCGTATATCTAGCTCGGTTCAAAACAAGGGGTACGAACGGGCGGGTCGGCGGAACCGGCCCGGTTAGCCCGGGCACGTCCATCATGGGCTACCCGGGTCGCTGCCAGTCCCGGGCACACCCCAAAACTCGGGGCGTGTCCGGGTTCGGCCAATGTGGTTGCGGCGGGCCAAGCCGCCCCGAGACCGGGCCGAATTTGTTCCCAGGCTACCCGGCCAACGACTATTTTAATAGCCGTTGGGCCAGGCCAGGGGTTGGGGAGGTTTGTAAATTTTTTTTACACACACCTCCAATGGCTATATTGACTCAAAATATAGTTGTTTGCGGGGAGTTTGTAAATTTTTTTTTTTTTACAGATCCCCCCAACGGGTATATTGACCATAATGTTTTTTGAAAAAAAAAATTATATTTTAACTACTCATTCCTTTCTATAAATACTCACTCTTTCTCACTTCATTTCATCACCAAAAAAAAATTCTAAAAACCTCTAAAAATTCTCTTAAATTCTCAAGTGCTCAAGCTCTCAAGTTTCTCAAACTACTCAAGTGATCAAGCTCCCTCCACCTCTCCTCAAGTCCTCAAGTGATCAAGCTCCCTAAGTTCTCTCAAACTACTCAAGTGGTCAAGCTCCCTCCACCTCTCCTCAAGTCCTCAAGTGATCAAGCTCCCTCAATCTCTCCTCATGTTCTCAAGTGCTCAAGCTCTCACAATTTCTCTCAAGTTCTGTATTTATATTTTGTCAATTTTAGCTTAAAATGGACTCACTCTCTTCATCAGCAAGCACTAGTGATGGGGACATCTCTCCAAGATTGCGATTCTACATCGGGAGGCGTCGTCGCACACTTTTAGTTTGGTTCGATTAGGGCTAAGAAATTCAAGCGACATTAGGCTGCTCGTTTTAGTTATTTTTCCCTTTTATTGTAATTTTTTTTATTTGATAGTTTTCTTTTAGTCTCATATCAGTTGTAATGGGATCTTTCCGTTGATATAGGCCTATTTAAGGCCAAGACTGGCATTGTTATTGATAGTTTTGGAATGAATGAAAATTGCTTTTAAAGCTTTGTAGCTTGTGTGCTTTGGGTGAGAAACCCTAGGGAGAGAATCCCGCCCAGTTTCCCATCATATTGTTATCAGAGCCAGGTTCCTGAATTCTTCCAAAACACAACATAATAAAATTTCCCCCGCCAAGTATTAAACAAAACCCTACTTTTCTTTCTCCTTCTCCTTCCCCCAATCAGCGTCGCCACCACACAGAAAATTTTGAAGATTTTCTCTCTCTTTCCTTTTTTCTTTCTTTCTCAGTGCCGCCATTATAAAAAAAAAACAGAGAGAGAAAATAGTTACGATTTCTTCCCCAAATCTTCCCCTATTCAACAAACAAATTCCCCAAATCTTTCCTCCAACAAACCCACCACCCTCTAGATCGATCACCTGAGGCTTTAGACGACGACGGGATCGCCTCCTTGATTCTTCGACGAAATCGACAATCACCGGAGCCTCAAAGCGTCGACGAGATCGCCTCGTTGACTTCCGGCGAACCTGATTGCTTTTCCGGGCTTCCTCAAAATTCTCCTGCGACGCAGCGCCTCCTCAACACGATCTCGCCTCACCATCGACGACGTCAACTAGATCCAGACAACACCAGCAGCACCGATCTCTGCCTCTCCAGACAACGTCGAGTATTCTCTGCCTCTCCAGATCTGATGGCGAGCCCGAGATGAGCGAACGGAGCATGACGAGCATCCATGTCCCCGCCCTTGACGGCCTCGTCAATGTCAACTGCCTCTTCACGATCGCCGTCTTTGTGGACCTCTCCCTCACCTCCCCGAGCTAGGGTAGCCTTCGAGATCTCTGCCGACGATGCTGGATCTTCCCCGGCTGACCTGCGACGCCGCTCCAACTTCATCGACAAACTATTAAAGCCTGCCGCCTCCTCTTTTCTTTCAATCGTCTTCAGTCCCTCCTCTCCCAACTCCTCCTCGGCTCTGATTTGAAATCTGAAGTGTGATTGGAACTTCACACGCACAACGGTGACAACATTTGTGATTTGGTTCTTAATTTGGGACTTTTGATTTGGAATTTGAATGTGATCTGAGTTTCAGATGGTACAACAGCAAACACTACAACTCTTTTCGACCACCCAGGTTAGCAGAATTCAGGTATAAATTTCTTGAACTGAAATTTTGAAACCACTTTAATCCTGTCATTATAATTCATCGATTATCTGTCATCCACATATAATGAGCGTGTGTATTTGCTTAGCCCTTATTTGCGACATCTTAATATTAATTTAGGGACTGCTAATACATCGTGGACATAGACAGTTGTATAGATTAATATTTTATAAAATATTGAGGTCTAAATTGCAAATTCTTTACATCAGTCTCTATTTTACACTCTTGAAGCTTGCTAGCAAATTCATTCGCCTTATTGTGTGTTTTATTTTACTGAATTGTTAATGATTCTCCGCATCATCTGCATTATCCTACACGATTGCATTAGAGTTTATTAGTGGCGTATAGAAATTAATAGACTGCATTCATTATCATATATATATATATATATATATATATATATATATAACAAAAAAAAAAGAACATCATAAATTCAGCATTTAAATGATAATAATAATAATAATAATATTAATTAATGGTACATGCGTACTCGTAGTGGTAGAGTCTACGACCCTGTAGAACCCAATACAGACATAAATCCCAATGCTTCTTCGTCTGGTATCAATTCACCAACAGATTACATGACTCTTAAAATTCTCAAAGCTCTTGAGGAAATTAAAGCCAAATGAACACCTTAGGACAGCGAATGGATAGGTTGGAAGTGGAACGTCTGATGGAGCTCGTAATGAAGAGCATCAACTTAATAATCGTTGAAAGGAGAGGATAAACAGAAATTACAATCGATACGATGAGGATGAACAATACTTGAAGAATATTAAAGTGGACGTATCGAACTTTGATGGCCACTTAGACCCACAATATTACCTTGATTGGGTAATGAGTTTAGAGCGTTATTTCAAGTGGTACGAGATGTCCCAGAGCGGCGAGTCCGTTTCGCTGCCATGAAATTGGTAGGACAAGTGGGGCAATATTGGTCTAATGTTGAAAGACTGATAGCACTAAGGAGGCAAGAACCGATCTGGATTTGGGATGAGATGAAGGCTAAGTTAAGCCAGAAGTACCTCCCGATTACGTTTCAGGATTAACTGTTAGACAAGTGGAGTAGGCTGACTCAAGGAACTCGCTCTGCTACTGAATACATTGAGAAATATGACGAGTTTTTGACACGATGCAGCGAGTTTGTCGATGAATCTCCAGCGGTAACCCTCTCTAGGTTTAGGTCTGGCCTTCGGGATGATCTCCGTAAGGAACTCTTTACAAGAGGTGTTAGTGATTCAGAACACGCCTATCAGATAGTTCAGGACTTAGATGCGTCTCGAGGATCTTACTATCAACGAGGTTCAGATTATAAGAGTCAAGGCATTAGAGCCACCTCTGGACAGTCCCAGCTCAAACCCAATCCTAACAGTTCGGCCCCAACGGAGGATCTCAGGGTAAAGGCCCAGTCGAGATCGTGCCACAAACCAACCCCCATACCTAATGTTTTAAGTGTCAAGGATATGGACATATAGAAAAGTTCTGCCCAAGCAAATTCAGAGCCCTCTTTCTGGATGATCAATCAGATGAGGTGCAAGACGAACCTCAAAAGGAAGTTGTATTTGTAGGGAATGCGAGCAGTGATTCTGAGAATGACTTGGAACAAGAGGAAGTTCTTAGTTCTATCAGGCATGTTACTGTCGTTCGATGTACCCTCGCTCAACCTAAAGATATGGTTGACTGGCGTCGAACCTCGATCTTCCACACATGGATAAAGATTGATGAAAAAAATTGTAAAATCATTATCGATAGTGGAAGTTATATAAATGCTGTGTCATCTAGTTTGATTTCAAAGATAGGGTTGAAGACGGTCCCTCATCCTAACCCGTACAAAGTTACCTGGATTAACACAGCATCGATGGAGGTGAACGAACGATGTCTTGTACCTGTGCAATTTGCCACCTATAAGGACAAAATTTGGTGTGATGTAATAACTATGGATGCAAGACATGTGATTCTTAGTCGACCATAGTTATTTGATATGGACGTGACTTTGTGGGGAAAGTCCAACACTTGTACTTTCAACTATGAAGGGCAACGGATCAAACTAATTCCGGGTCAACCCAGATCCAAACAAGAGAAAAAGCCAGTAGACACATGAAAAGAGAAGAATCTCAGCTTAATCAGCCATAAAGAAATTGAACAAGAAGTGATTAGTGGGGCACAAGTCATCATTTTGGTTGCTCGGGAAGTAGCGAAAGAATCTCATGAAACAATTCTTCCTGAAGTGGCCCCTATTATCACAAAATTTGCTGATGTATTTCCTAACGACCTACCTGTTCAACTGCCACCAATGCGGGACATTCAACATGCCATTGATCTAATTCCAGGAGCCACTCTACCCAACTTGTCGCACTATCGAATGAACCCAATGGAACATGCCGAATTACAGAGGCAAGTTGAAGAGTTGTGAGCAGAGGGTTCATACGAGAAAGTTTGAGCCCTTGCGGTCCTTGCACTGTTAATGCCGAAGAAAGATGGGACATAGCGTATATGTGTGGATAGTGAAGGTTCACCTAGAGGGGGGGTGAATAGGTGATGGCTAATCTAATGGTCACTTAATGCCAAATGATGCAAATAATGCGGAAGCAAAAAGCAATTATGACCTAATTAAAATATTTATACTAAACACTATGTATAACACAAGAGTGTTGCCGAATTCCCGTGAAGGGCTCTGGACAAACTCCTCTAGATTCCCTTGAATGGGTTGAGGTGCCGCGTTGGCTCTCTTGGTTGAATACAAGTGTTAGCAACAATCCCAAGCAAGTATATCAATGTGAGCACAAATGAATATCTAGCATATAAAGATGAGCACAATAAAAGTATGCAAGATATAAAAGAGACAAAGAGAGAGAGTGAGCAATCGCAAACACAAGGGTATGTTTCGAGGTTCGAGTACACTTGCTCTACATCCCCGCCTTCGACACACGAAGGATTTCCACTATGCAAGATCCCAATGGATCTCTCCTCGGTGCCGCAACACCTACAAGCCCTCGGACTCCCTAGTCCCGTACACACGCAAGCCCACCGGCTCGCCGAGGCCGCACCTCAAACAAGAAGAGTTCGCACCCGAACCCTAAACAACCACGAGCACACTTGCCCGTCTCCTCAAAGAACAAAGAAAAGACCTTGGTGATCACAACACTTTGATCACCTAAAGCACTCTCACTACAACACTCCTATAGAATGAATAATCAATGGATGCTCAAGTGTTTGTGTGAGAAAAGCAAGAAAAGAATCTTTGGTGAAAACTCAAGAAAATCTCTTTTACACTCTTGATAAACTCTCCTTTTAATTGGAAGTATTTGCTCTAATTTTGTGGAGAAAAACCTCTGGAATGAATGGGAAAAACTGGCTCTAAGAGTCTCCAAAATCTTAGCTCAAAACAATGACCAAACCCCCAAATTTATAGGCTGCCAGAAACTAGCCGTTGGGATCTGTCAGGCCTGCCGGTCGACCGGTACGGTCGACCGCCAACGGTCAGAAATCCGACCGTTGGAGCCACGGTCGACCGCCTGGGTCAACCGACCCACTGGAGCTGAGAGTCGAACTCTCTGTCGGTCGACCCGTACGGTCGGCCGAACTTTCCAGAGAGCAGAGCTCTCTGGAGCGGTCGACCCGTACGGTCGGCCGTCCTCCAGTGCACAAAGGCGTGCACATCTATGCACGTCGGTCGACCGTTCCGGTCGGCCGACTTCAGGATTAGTCAACTATATAGGGAGCAGGTCGACTTATCTGAAGCCTGAAACAGTTTTCTGGGATTAAAAAGTTAGTCTTTTTGGCTCAAATAAAATCCTATAAAATACTTAAAAATCTACAAAAATAGTTTAACCAATATACTTTGATAAACAAACATGCTTGCACAAAATCAAGGCATGTTATAAAAGATTGGACTATTTTTGTAACTTGAAAATATTTGGCTCATGATAAAAACTGTATTTTCCAAAACATGTTTTCTAAACTTTGTTTTTCCAAAACATCGTCAAATACAAAAACAAGATATACTTTTAAAGTATAGTGTGTATGGATATGATCCACTACACAATCAAGATGAAATATCTATGTTTTTGTCATAAGGCTTTAAACTTAGTTTTGGTTGAAAGATATGTATATATGAAAATACCAAAAACCAAACTTGTATTTTTCCAAAATGAAAGTCTTTTCTAAACTGAAAATTCTTTTATGAAAAGACAACTAAATCAAGAGTGTGTGTGCATGGTATACTTGAGCAATCCACCAACTACTCTATCCTTTACATTTTATTTAAAACAAAAACAAAATCTTATACCTAGACACAAGTCTTCATCTTCTTGAAGTCTTCACTTGAAGGCTTCTCATCTTCTTGACTTGGTCCAAGCTTGATACAAAAGCTCCTTGGATCACACCGTGCTAGCTTCAAATCTTGACATTTTATCCTTTGTTGAGCTATGCACCTACCAAGATCTTGATAATGAATCTGTCACTAATTAAACACAAGATCATTAGTAAACATAACTTCATGAGTTGATCATCATCAAAACTAGGGTGATAGGCCTTTGGGCCAACAATCTCCCCCTTTTTGATGATGACAAAACTCATGAAGTTATATATGCATGGATTAAAGTAAAGCTTCAAAGAAACTCCCCTTAACTCATGCATAACAAATAAATAATAGATATGGCAATGAGGCACATGACATGTATGCAAATCAAGGAGATAAAACAAAATAAATCTTTTTCTCCTATTTGCAAAACAAAACATATATGCATAACATTCAAGGAAGACAAATACTTCTCCCCCTTAAGCAATGAAAACATGTATATAAACTCAAATACTTCTCCCCTTTTTGTCAATCATCAACAAAGGGTTCAAAGTAAAATCAAATCAAACAAATTTTTCTCCCCCTTTTTGTCAAAAACAAAAAGATCAAGAAGGGGTAATACAAATCAATCAATAAAGATTTATATGCGATATACATCCATGAAGAGGAAAACGCTAAGTTAGCTTCCCTACACATATGCATTACATGAAGAAGGGATGACAAGCCCTAACTCACATAACACATATTATGTAATGCATAAGAGGAGATGTGAAGTTCCCCCTACACACGTATATCATATAAAGAAGAGTTGTCAAGCTCCTCAATTTATAATATACTCAACATGAATCTATATGTAGAAGAGATGTTAAGCTCTCCTTGCATATAGGCAATACATATCAAAATTTTTTAATTTTTCTTAAAAATTTTTTTAAGGTATCAGAGCTCTTGTAAAACAAACAAATTTTAAGATACCAAATTAAAAACAATCATTATTATAAAACATATTGATACCAATTGAAATTTAACAAATATGAAGTTGAAGCATTTTGATATCAATGGTAAACATAATGATCAAAATATTTTTATTTTTCATCAAAAATTTTGTGCTTTAAAAATGTGAACCAATTGAAAGTTAAGCATATGAAAATCATATATATGTATGAAATGAGTATACCAATTGACATTGATACATACATATATAAGAAAACAAAATATGAGTATATACAAAAATTATCAATTTAGATACCAATTGAAAGAATCCAATGATACCAATTGACATAACAATAAGATCAAGTGTATAACTCATAACCTACCACCCTTCATATGCTCAAGATAGAAGATTTTCAATGAAGCATACAAGGCATAATCGCCCATCCATCCTCCCATTAATGATAGGGGTTTTCAAAAATAGATTTGAAAAATAAGCTTTGTTTGAAAAACTCTACCAAATGAAGAACAATTAACTAGTTAAATAATTTTTGAAAAACTAGTTAAAGATCCTTCAAAAACATGAAACCAAAGCATATGTATTTCATGAATCATACTAAGTACATAAAAGTTCAAGCACTCATAGTCCATAAAGCTCAAAATTGTCTTGAAAAGTAAAAGATGAGTGTTCAAAGGTTATGTAAATAGCATTTTCATGACAATAGGCATTGAAGCTCAATGAGATGAATAACATTTTATAAAACATGAAAATTTATTTTTCTTAAAAAAATAATACACTTCTAGGCATATGTATGATTTATCCAATCCTAACAATACACATACATATCACAAATATAAAAGAGTCTATCAAATGTATTTGCATGAAGGCAAGAGACTCAAGGGTATACATGTATATTTATTAGATTTGAATACAAAATACATATACATGAAGTAAAAACATGAAAATTGGCAAAACGTGTATAAATGAAAGAATCATCAAAACTAGCCTATACATGTGCATAAAGTGGGTACAAATGAGCATGAAGTGCAAACATATATAAATCAATATAACTCACTATTTGTACATGTATACATGCAAGCTTTGATAAAATCTACATTTAAACTAGTTCATACCACATGAAGCACAACAAATCATAAAACATGAACATGCTCAAAATATTATAAATGAACTAGCATGTACATAAATAAAATGGGAGTTTAGAGATTGTTACCAACTCCAAAACCAAAACATGGTGGTCTTTCCCACCAAACCTCCTTGATAGCGATGCATCCATATATGTGTCCATCAAGTCCAAGTGCATCCACCATCAAGGCACCGATCCTCTCACGTTTTGTGAGAGCCCTCACCTACATCAAAAGCAAATGGTGGGAGTTTTGGTACCCATATTTTCTTGGGTCCTTGGGGGTTAGTCTTATTGTAAGGCACCCAAACATTTTTATTAGCAAAATTAAAATGATGCAACTTGTCATAACAAAATTTTGCTAAATGGCCTTTGCGGCCACAATGTGTACACTTGTACACCTTAGAATGCTTATGTGTATGTGTATGATCGTGGCGTGCAACATAAGCATATGCATGATGATGTGCATGAACATGTGGAGTTTGTTTCTTTGAAAACATTGACTCCAACCTAGAATGATTAAAAGCACAAGAGTTCAAAGTTGAACTCAAACCATCCATTTTAGTTTTCAAATCTTTAATCTCATTAGTGGTGGCATGAAAAGCATGATGAGATGAAGAACCATTTTTCTTTTTCTTTTGTGAAACAAAATCTTTTTCTTTTTCACAAATTTTTCTTTTCAAAGATTTATTTTCTTGAAAAATAACTTCTTTTTGTTTTTTCACCAAATCAACTTTATTTTTCAAAATAGTATTTCCTTCACATAAATCATTCAATTTTGCAAGCAAGAAAATATTCTCATTTTTCAAATCTTTATTTTCTTTTTCTAAGCATTCCATTTTATTTTCTAATGAATCTTTTTCATTAAGCATGGCATCAAAATTCTTTTCAAATTTTTGTTATCTTTCTAAACATGCAATGTTAGATCTAAATGTATCATGTTCTACATGCATGCAAGCAATGTTCTTTTTCAAATTATTATTCTTCTTTTTAAGCATGTCATATTTTTCAAGCACAAGATGACAAAAGGTAGTAAGCTCATCATATGACATGTCTTCATCATCGGATTCAGAGTTTACCTCAAGGGGTTATCCCCTTGGACCATGTAGCACACGTTGGAGATGTCGCTTTCAACGTCCGAATCGCTCCCGGCATAATATAGATCTTTTTCGCCATGGGAGGTGATGATGTTCCAAGCTACAAAAGCCGAATCAATATTAGAAACCCTAGATAAATAATCATCATTTAGGGTTGACTTGATAGCATGAAGGGCTTTTGCATTAGCCTCAAAATTCTTACCATTTGAACAATATGAATCATTAGATATGGCAAGATAAACATGAATACCTAAGGCTTTGAGGTACAAGGACATCTTCACCTTCCATATATGGATGTTAAGAATGTCAAACATGGGTGGTGACATGAAGTCTATGGTGTGTGTACAAATATTGTGATTAGCCTAAAATGAGGATCTTTAACTCTAGGTTGTTAAACCCAAATCAGAGTACCAAGCTCTGATACCAATTGAAGGTTCACCTAGAGGGGGGGTGAATAGGTGATGGCTAATCTAATGGTCACTTAATGCCAAATGATGCAAATAATGCGGAAGCAAAAAGTAATTATAACCTAATTAAAACTTTTATACTAAACACTATGTATAACACAAGAGTGTTGCCGAATTCCCTGTGAAGGGCTCTGGACAAACTCCTCTAGATTCCCCTTGAATGGGTTGAGGTGCCGCGTTGGCTCTCTTAGTTGAATACAAGTGTTAGCAACAATCCCAAGCAAGTATATCAATATGAGCACAAATGAATATCTAGTATATAAAGATGAGCACAATAAAAGTATGCAAGATATAAAAGAGACAGAGAGAGAGAGAGAGAGAGTGAGCAATCGCAAACACAAGGGTATGTTTCGAGGTTCGAGCACACTTGCTCTACATCCCCGCCTTCGACACACGAAGGATTTTCACTATGCATGATCCCAATGGATCTCTCCTCGGTGCCGCAACACCTACAAGCCCTCGGACTCCCTAGTCCCGTACACACGCAAGCCCACCGGCTCGCCGAGGCCGCACCTTAAACAAGAAGAGTTCGCACCCGAACCCTAAACAACCACGAGCACACTTGCCCGTCTCCTCAAAGAACAAAGAAAAGATCTTTGGTGATCACAACACTTTGATCACCTAAAGCACTCTCACTACAACACTCCTATAGAATGAATAATCAAGGGATGCTCAAGTGTTTGTGTGAGAAAAGCAAGGAAAGAATCTTTGGTGAAAACTCAAGAAAATCTCTTTTACACTCTTGATAAACTCTCCTTTTAATTGGAAGTATTTGCTCTAATTTTGTGGAGAAAAACCTCTGGAATGAATGGGAAAAACTGACTCTAAGAGTCTCCAAAATCTTAGCTCAAAACAAAGACCAAACCCCCTAATTTATAGGCTGCCAGAAACTAGCCGTTGGGGTCTGTCAGGCCTGCCGGTCGACCGGTACGGTCGACCGCCAACGGTCAGAAATCCGACCGTTGGAGTCACGGTCGACCGCCTGGGTCGACCGACCCACTGGAGCTGAGAGTCGAACTCTCTGTCGGTCGACCCGTACGGTCGGCCGAACTTTCCAGAGAGCAGAGCTCTCTGGAGCGGTCGACCCGTACGGTCGGCCGTCCTCCAGTGCACAAAGGCGTGCACATCTGTGCACGTCGGTCGACCGTTCCGGTCGGCCGACTTCTGGATTAGTCAACTATATAGGGAGCAAGTCGACTTATCTGAAGCCTGAAACAGTTTTCTGGGATTAAAAAGTTAGTCTTTTTGGCTCAAATAAAATCCCATAAAATACTTAAAAATCTACAAAAATAGTTTAACCAATATACTTTGATAAACAAACATGCTTACACAAAATCAAGGCATGTTATAAAAGATTGGACTATTTTTGTAACTTGAAAATATTTGGCTCATGATAAAAACTGTATTTTCCAAAACATATTTTCTAAACTTTGTTTTTCCAAAACATCATCAAATACAAAAACAAGATATACTTTTAAAGCATAGTGTGTATGGATATGATCCACTACACAATCAAGATGAAATATCTATGTTTTTGTCATAAGGCTTTAAACTTGGTTTTGGTTGAAAGATATGTATATATGAAAATACCAAAAACCAAACTTGTATTTTTCCAAAATGAAAGTCTTTTCTAAACTGAAAATTCTTTTATGAAAAGACAACTAAATCAAGAGTGTGTGTGCATGGTATACTTGAGCAATCCACCAACTACTCTATCCTTTACATTTTATCTAAAATAAAAACAAATCTTATACCTAGACACAAGTCTTCATCTTCTTAAAGTCTTCACTTAAAGGCTTCTCATCTTCTTGACTTGGTCTAAGCTTCATCCAAAAGTTCCTTGGATCACACCGTGCTAACTCCAAATCTTGACATTTTATCCTTTGTTGAGCTATGCACCTACTAAGATCTTGATAATGAATCTGTCACTAATTAAACACAAGATCATTAGTAAACATAACTTCATGAGTTGATCATCATCAAAACTAGGGTGATAGGCCTTTGGGCCAACAATCTCCCCCTTTTTGATGATGACAAAACTCATGAAGTTATATATGCATGGATTAAAGTAAAGCTTCAAAGAAGCTCCCCCTTAACTCATGCATAACAAATAAATAATAGAAATGACAATGAGGCACATGACATGTATGCAAATCAAGGAGATAAAACAAAATAAATCTTTTTCTCCTATTTGCAAAACAAAACATATATGCATAACATTCAAGGAAGACAAATACTTCTCCCCCTTAAGCAATAAAAACATGCATATAAACTTAAATTCTTCTCCCCTTTTTGTCAATCATCAACAAAGGGTTCAAAGTAAAATCAAATCAAACAAAATTTTCTCCCCCTTTTTGTCAAAACAAAAAGATCAAGAAGGGGTAATACAAATCAATCAATAAAGATTTATATGTGATATACATCCATGAAGAGGAAGACGCTAAGTTAGCTTCCCTACACATATGCATTACATGAAGAAGGGATGACAAGCCCTAACTCACATAACACATATTATGTAATGCATAAGAGGAGATGTGAAGCTCCCCCTACACACGTATATCATATAAAGAAGAGTTGTCAAGCTCTTCAATTTATAATATACTCAACATGAATCTATATGTAGAAGAGATGTTAAACTCTCCTTGCATATAGGCAATACATATCAAAATATTTTTAATTTTTCTTAAAAATTTTTTTAAGGTATCAGAGCTCTTGTAAAACAAACAAATTTTAAGATACCAAATTAAAACAATCATTATTATAAAACATATTGATACCAATTGAAATTTAACAAATATGAAGTTGAAGCATTTTGATATCAATGGTAAACATAATGATCAAAATATTTTTATTTTTTATCAAAAATTTTGTGCTTTAAAAAATGTGAACCAATTGAAAGTTAAGCACATGAAAATCATATATATGTATGAAATGAGTATACCAATTGACATTGATACATACATATATAAGAAAACAAAATATGAGTATATACAAAAATTATCAATTTAGATACCAATTGAAAGAATCCAATGATACCAATTGACATAACAATAAGATCAAGTGTATAACTCATAACCTACCACCCTTCATATGCTCAAGATAGAAGATTTTCAATGAAGCATACAAGGCATAATCGCCCATCCATCCTCCCATTAATGGTAGGGGTTTTCAAAAATAGATTTGAAAAATAAGCTTTGTTTGAAAAACTCTACCAAATGAAGAACAATTAACTAGTTAAAATAATTTTTGAAAAACTAGTTAAAGATCCTTCAAAAACATGAAACCAAAGCATATGTATTTCATGAATCATACTAAGTACATAAAAGTTCAAGCACTCATAGTCCATAAAGCTCAAAATTGTCTTGAAAAGTAAAAGATGAGTGTTCAAAGGTTATGTAAATAGCATTTTCATGACAATAGGCATTGAAGCTCAATGAGATGAATAACATTTTATAAAACATGAAAATTTATTTTTCTTAAAAAAAATAATACACTTCTAGGCATATGTATGATTTATCCAATCCTAACAATACACATACATATCCCAAATATAAAAGAGTCTATCAAATGTATTTGCATGAAGGCAAGAGACTCACGGGTATACATGTATATTTATTAGATTTGAATACAAAATACATATACATGAAGTAAAAATATGAAAATTGGCAGAACGTGTATAAATGAAAGAATCATCAAAACTAGCCTATACATGTGCATAAAGTGGGTACAAATGAGCATGAAGTGCAAACATATATAAATCAAATGTAACTCACTATTTGTACATGTATACATGCAAGCTTTGATAAAATCTACATTTAAACTAGTTCATACCACATGAAGCACAATAAATCATAAAACATGAACATGCTCAAAATATTATAAATGAACTAGCATGTACATAAATAAAATGGGAGTTTAGAGATTGTTACCAACTCCAAAGCTCCAAAACATGGTGGTCTTTCCCACCAAACCTCCTTGATAGCGATGCATCCATATATGTGTCCATCAAGTCCAAGTGCATCCACCATCAAGGCACCGATCCTCTCACGTTTTGTGAGAGCCCTCACCTACATCAAAAGCAAATGGTGGGGGTTTTGGTACCCATATTTTCTTGGGTCCTTGGGGGTTAGTCTTATTGTAAGGCACCCAAACATTTTTATTAGCAAAATTAAAATGATGCAACTTGTCATAACAAAATTTTGCTAAATGGCCTTTGCGGCCACAATGTGTACACTTGTACACCTTAGAATGCTTATGTGTATGTGTATGATCGTGGCGTGCAACATAAGCATATGCATGATGATGTGCATGAACATGTGGAGTTTGTTTCTTTGAAAACATTGACTCCAACCTAGAATGATTAAAAGCACAAGAGTTCAAAGTTGAACTCAAACCATCCATTTTAGTTTTCAAATCTTTAATCTCATTAGTGATGGCATGAAAAGCATGATGAGATGAAGAACCATTTTTCTTTTTCTTTTGTGAAACAAAATCTTTTTCTTTTTCACAAATTTTTCTTTTCAAAGATTTATTTTCTTGAAAAACAACTTCTTTTTGTTTTTTCACCAAATCAACTTTATTTTTCAAAATAGTGTTTCCTTCACATAAATCATTCAATTTTGCAAGTAAGGAAACATTCTCATTTTCAAATCTTTTTTTCTTTTTCTAAGCATGCCATTTTATTTTCTAATGAATCTTTTTCATTAAGCATGGCATCAAAATTCTTTTTCAAATTTTTGTTATCTTTTTCTAAACATGCAATGTTAGATCTAAATGTATCATGTTCTACATGCATGCAAGTAATGTTCTTTTTCAAATTATTATTCTTCTTTTAAGCATGTCATATTTTTCAAGCTCAAGATGACAAAAGGTAGTAAGCTCATCATATGACATGTCTTCATCATCGGATTCGGAGTTTACCTCAAGGGTTATTCCCTTGGACCATGTAGCACACGTTGGAGATGTTGCTTCCAACGTCCGAATCGCTCCCGGCATAATATAGATCTTTTTCGCCGAGGGAGGTGATGATGTTCCAAGCTATAAAAGCCGAATCAATATTAGAAACCCTAGATAAATAATCATCATTTAGGGTTGACTTGATAGCATGAAGGGCTTTTGCATTAGCCTCAAAATTCTTACCATTTGAACAATATGAATCATTAGATATGGCAAGATAAACATGAATACCTAAGGCTTTGAGGTACAAGGACATCTTCACCTTCCATATATGGATGTTAAGAATGTCAAACATGGGTGGTGACATGAAGTCCATGGTATGTGTATAAATATTATGATTAGCCTAAAATGAGGATCTTTAACTCTAGGTTGTTAGACCCAAATCAGAGTACCAAGCTCTGATACCAATTGAAGGTTCACCTAGAGGGGAGGTGAATAGGTGATGGCTAATCTAATGGTCACTTAATGCCAAATGATGCAAATAATGCGGAAGCAAAAAGCAATTATGACCTAATTAAAACTTTTATACTGAACACTATGTATAACACAAGAGTGTTGCCGAATTCCCCGTGAAGGGCTCTGGACAAACTCCTCTAGATTCCCTTGAATGGGTTGAGGTGCCGCGTTGGCTCTCTTGGTTGAATACAAGTGTTAGCAACAATCCCAAGCAAGTATATCAATATGAGCACAAATGAATATCTAGCATATAAAGATGAGCAATAAAAGTATGCAAGATATAAAAGAGACAAAGAGAGAGAGTGAGCAATCGCAAACACAAGGGTATGTTTCGAGGTTTGAGCACACTTGCTCTACATCCCCGCCTTCGACACACGAAGGATTTCCACTATGCAAGATCCCAATGGATCTCTCCTCGGTGCCGCAACACCTACAAGCCCTCGGACTCCCTAGTCCCGTACACACGCAAGCCCACTGGCTCGCCGAGGCCGCACCTCAAATAAGAAGAGTTCGCACCCGAACCCTAAACAATCACGAGCACACTTGCCCGTCTCCTCAAAGAACAAAGAAAAGATCTTTGGTGATCACAACACTTTGATCACCTAAAGCACTCTCACTACAACACTCCTATAGAATGAATAATCAATGGATGCTCAAGTGTTTGTGTGAGAAAAGCAAGGAAAAAATCTTTGGTGAAAACTCAAGAAAATCTCTTTTACACTCTTGATGAACTCTCCTTTTAATTGGAAGTATTTGCTCTA
Organism: Agave tequilana; assembly: GCA_038442645.1. NCBI lineage: Eukaryota > Viridiplantae > Streptophyta > Magnoliopsida > Asparagales > Asparagaceae > Agave > Agave tequilana. The sequence goes on from JAVJIF010005562.1 coordinate 239,132, forward strand.
ATTTTGTGGAGAAAAACCTCTGGAATGAATGGGAAAAATTGGCTCTAAGAGTCTCCAAAATCTTAGCTCAAAACAATGACCAAACCCCCAAATTTATAGGCTGCCAGAAAACTAGCCGTTGGGGTCTGTCAGGCCTGCCGGTCGACCGGTACGGTCGACCGCCAACGGTCAGAAATCTCGACCGTTGGAGCCACGGTCGACCGCCTGGGTCGACCGACCCACTGAAGCTGAGAGTCGAACTCTCTGTCGGTCGACCCGTACGGTCGGCCGAACTTTCCAGAGAGCAGAGCTCTCTGGAGCGGTCGACCCGTACGGTCGGCCGTCCTCCAGTGCACAAAGGCGTGCACATCTGTGCACGTCGGTCGACCGTTCCGGTCGGCCGACTTCAGGATTAGTCGACTATATAGGGAGCAAGTCGACTTATCTGAAGCCTGAAACAGTTTTCTGGGATTAAAAAGTTAGTCTTTTTGGCTCAAATAAAATCCCATAAAATACTTAAAAATCTACAAAAATAGTTTAATCAATATACTTTGATAAACAAACATGCTTGCACAAAATCAAGGAATGTTATAAAAGATTGGACTATTTTTGTAACTTGAAAATATTTGGCTCATGATAAAAACTGTATTTTCCAAAACATGTTTTCTAAACTTTATTTTTTCAAAACATCATCAAATACAAAAACAAGATATACTTTTAAAGCATAGTGTGTATGGATATGATCCACTACACAATCAAGATGAAATATCTATGTTTTTGTCATAAGGCTTTAAACTTGGTTTTGGTTGAAAGATATGTATATATGAAAATATCAAAAACCAAACTTGTATTTTTCCAAAATGAAAGTCTTTTCTAAACTGAAATTCTTTTATGAAAAGACAACTAAATCAAGAGTGTGTGCGCATGGTATACTTGAGCAATCCACCAACTACTCTATCCTTTACATTTTATCTAAAACAAAAACAAAATCTTATACCTAGACACAAGTCTTCATCTTCTTGAAGTCTTCACTTGAAGGCTTCTCATCTTCTTGACTTGGTCCAAGCTTGATCCAAAAGCTCCTTGGATCACACCGTGCTAGCTCCAAATCTTGACATTTTATCCTTTGTTGAGCTATGCACCTACTAAGATCTTGATAATGAATCTGTCACTAATTAAACACAAGATCATTAGTAAAATAACTTCATGAGTTGATCATCATCAAAACTAGGGTGATAGGCCTTTGGGCCAACAGATAGCTGTGCTATCAATAAAATAATGATAAAATATCGTTTTCCAATCCCCAAGTTGGATGATATGCTTGACATGATGACCGTGCTACTATCTTTTCAAAAATAGATTTGAAGAGTGGTTATCACCAAATTCGTATTCGCTCTGGAGATGAATGGAAAACAATCTTTAAAACGAAGGATGGGCTGTATGAGTGAATGGTCATGCCATTCGGCTTGTCTAATGCTCCAAGTACTTTTATGAGAGTGATGACACAAGTATTGCGACCCTTTATCGGAAAGTTTGTAGTCGTATATTTTGATGACATCGAGCACATCACCAATCCGAGCATCCACAAACTGATCGGAGAGGTCCTTCGTCTTGATAGCTCGCTAAGATGGAGGGATCCTATCATTGTTTATCTGAATGATGGGTCCCTCCCCGACAACAGAGTGGCACAAAAATTCCTGCACTTGGCCATCAGATACACGCTCCTTGGAGACATCTCATAAAAGAAATCTTACTCCAAGTTTCATGTCGACCCTTATCTAAGGTGTTTCAGATCATACGAAGCTCAGAGAGTGATGCAGGAAATTCATGATGGTGACTGTGGGAACCAATCAGGAGATCGCTCTCTTGCCCATAAGGTCATCAATTAAGGGTATTACTGGTCCAAGATATTCGATGACACCAAGGATTATGTGAAGAAATGTTCGGAGTGTCAAAGATTCGTCCCAGTATCAAACCAGATCGAGTTTCTACCTTCACACTTTGCGAAGTTCTTGGCCCTTCATGCAATAGGATTAGACGTGATAAGTCTACTCTCCCGAGTGCAGCTTCAGTTGCAGTTCCTACTAGTAGCCACCGATTACTTCACCAAATGGGTCGAAGCGGTGCCACTCTCCAAAGTCATTGGTCCACAGATTGTCAAGTTTCTTTGGCAGAACATCGTATGATACTTCAGGCTCCCTCACACCATTATCTTCGACAACGCGACAAACTTAGCCAGCAAGCAAGTGGATAACTTTTGTTTTAAATACAAGATCGCCACTGGTTCTCCACTCCATACTATCCTCAGGACAATGGTCAGGCCGAGATCAGCAGTCACACCATCCTCGATAGCCTGTACAAAAGCCTGGATAAAGCAAAGGGCAAATGTTTCATTGATGGGTCAAGTGTCGGATATTTAATTTTTATTGGATATGAATGTTTATAGGATGTTAATTTGCATTGGATATGATGCGCCATATATGAAGTGTCGGATATCTATTGTATTGAATGTGTGTACAACAGTGACATCACTGACATGTGTATTGGATATCTGTATTAGGATGTACTGTACAGGAAAATATATAAAAGAAATTTCAAAAAAAAATAACCTTTAACGTGAATCGACATTAAGAAGGAAACTTTTAACGTCAGCCTTTAACGTCGATTCTCGAGAACCGACGTTAAAAGTCATCCACTTTTAACGTTGGTTCTCAAAGAACTGATGTTAAACGTTGAAAATTAATGCCGTGTTCACTATGTAACCGACGTTAAAAGCAACTCTTAATGTCGGTTCTCGTGTACAACTGGCTCTAGATATTAGGTTATAACGTCCAGTTTTGACAATAAACTGACGTTATAGTCCACATATGACGGCGGTTTTTAACCGCCGTCATATATCTGAGAGTTTTTACGATGCCTAGATAGACGTCGGTTGTAAGAACACATTTAAAGTCAGTTTTTAACTGCTATTAATCATGTTTTTGTAGTAGTATAAATCTATCAGGATGAGTAATAATGAGACAATTGATCTCTCTCTTGATATCTCAAACCTTATTCTGGTTCAAGTTAGACTAAACACTTTTACTTCTAGTTGCAAATCACGCTGTTTTGAATAGGGGTGCGACACTGGTCGGGCCGGACTGTCCCGTTTCCGGCGGCTGCCCGGTCAGCCCGGCCCGGCCCGGCCCGCCCGGGCCCGGTCCCCATAACGGAGACCCGGGCACGGCCCGAGCACCCGGCCAGGATAGGCTGGGTCATACCCGGGCCAGGCCTGCCCGGGTTATTAAAAAATTCTTGCTAATTTTAAAAAAATTGTAAAAAAATGTAAAAATTTTGAAAAAATTCCAAAAAATCTAAAAAAACTCAAATGTGGACAAATATGATACAAGTTGTTAAATGTAAATGTAATTTTTTTATTTACAATCCAATAAATTGGATAAATTGATACAATTAAAAGATTAATATAAATAATTGAAGTATAACTGTATAAATTGATAAAATTACACATACAATATATAGATTGATATTGATACAATACAATTATATAAATACAAAAGATCTTCATTTCTTCACTCATCTTCTAGGGAGTTTAAAATGATTTCATCTACTGTTTTATTTTGACTTCTTATCTCTGCATCGAGCCAATCCTTCCCACAGATGCTTATCTCGATAGTTTTTTGACGCCTGGCGGTTTCTCATATCAGTCAGCACTCGTCCAGTTGTACTAAAAACAGATTCTGAAGTTACAGTAGAGACAGAAGGAGTTAATAAAAAATCACACGCCATGATAGAAAGCACAGAATATATCGATTCTTGTGATTTCTACCATGCCAAAATATCAAAATTTCAAATCCTGAGTCTTCATCAATCTCAGGAGCTATAGCACGAGTAAAATAATAATGAAACTCATTTAATGAGTCTGAGCTTCTTGATCTTTTAGATGTAGATAACTAGATAACAAAAACTTTTAGGTCGAGATGAGATGCAGGTTAGGATGATTGTTTAATTTCAAATTGTGAAGTATAAAAATCATATGTATTATTTATATAAAGCTCAATATCATTTCATGCTAAGAAACAATCAGATAATTCATTTTTTCATAAAAATTTTCAAGTAAATATTTACATCCTTCAAATTTAATTCAAAGATTCATAATAGTAGTAAAATAAAATATAGTAGAAAAATATTTAAAATACTTATTGATTTTTTCTCGTAAGTGAAATAATATCTTCAAATAAAAAATTATGTTGATATGTATGAAATAGCTCAGTAATTTCAGTTAACTCGTAAAAAATTAAATTAGTTGTGGGATAATACCCCAAAAAATAATCTTGTTACCCTTTTAAATTTTCAAAAATTCACAAAGTACTTCAATAATTTTTCAATCATCATCGAAAATAAACATATCTAGCAATCTCTGTGAAATAAACATATCTATTGCAGTCCGATAAAGAATAGCTTTCCTTAACATATTATATGTTGAGTTTCAACGAGTCCTTATGTCCTGAAGTAAACTTTTAATTGGTAAGCCTACGGTTAACAACTTTGTTTAAAGTTTTGCCTTCTTGGATCACTACTTCTAATAAATAAAATAATATTTCTTAAATTTTGAATATAAGTATCTATACATTTTAAACCATCATGTACACACAAGTTAATAATGTGACATACACAATGAATATGAAAAAGTTTTCCATTCAAATCGGTCTAAAATGATTTTTTTAAAGTTCAATTGCAATAGAATTATTGCTAGCATTATCAACTGAAATAGAAAAAAATTTAGATTCAAGTCTAAATTCTCTAACAACTTTCATAATAGTCTGATTATGATTAGAACCATTATGAGAAAAAGAAAAATTTTAAAACCATAATTCTTTTATTTAAAAGTCAGCCAGAATCAATAAAATGCGAAGTAATAACTAGTAATAAAAGCTGTTGTTAAGAGATTCCTAGCAATAAGAAGTAATTGCAACTCTTTGTGACATAGAAGAAAAAGTCACAATTAAAATTTATTTTCTTTCCTCAACAACCAAAATTTTTTTGTGAAGGATCACCTAGAAGGGGGGTGAATAGGTGATGGCTAATCTAATGGTCACTTAATGTCAAATAATGCGAAAGTAAAAACTATTATGACCTAAACAAACTATTTCACTAAACACCACGTATAACACAAGATTGTTGCCGAATTCCCCGTGAAGGGCTCTGGACAAACTCCTCTAGATTCCCCTAGATAAGGGTTGAGGTGCCACGTTGGCTCTCTTGGTTAAATACAAGTGTTAGCAAACAACCCAAGCATGTATATCAATTAAGCACACAAGGTATATCAAGCATGTAAGATAAACCAATAAGAAATGCAAGATATAAAACAAAAACAAAGAGAGAGAGTGAGCAATCGCAAACACAAGGGATTTGTTTCGAGGTTCGAGCACACTTGCTCTACATCCCCGCCTTGGACACACGAAGGATTTCCACTATAATCGATCCCAATGGATCACCCGGTGCCGCAAAACCTACAAGCTCTCGGACTCCCTAGTTGATTGGTCACTAATGTTGCATATTTAATATCATATTTTCATACCTATTTTAGAATAAACTTTGCATTGTCTTAATTAATTGCTTAATTTATTTGCAGGCCCATTCTTTAAGGAGATGAAGAGAAATGAGCCCAAAGCCCACAAAAATTCTGAATTAAATCAGAGTTAATTCACACTCAGTAATCAGGGAAAAATCAAGAGGTTGAAAACTGGTTGAGAAGAATCCTCTCAGAATCGATCGGTTGAAGCAAAGATCAAGCAAGTTTGATTCAGATTCTGACTGGATACATTTTAGTATTCGAATCATAACTTTTGCTACAGAATCTCAATTCTGATGATTCAAGATCCAGAAAGCAGACTAACAGAGCTATAACTCTTATGTTGATCATTATTTCTAATTCTATCAGTTGTTAAGTGATATTCAGCAATCACAAGCCAACAAACAGCAGATCAGAACTGAATATCCACCTCTACCCCATTTCTCCTATAAATACCTGCACTCAAAGCAAAAGGGACAAAAAAAGGCAGAGATAGGACTTAGCCAAGCTTTTCATTTCTAGGTTTAGGTTTTTTTTTTTTATGTAACTTGTATGTAGGCTTAGGTTAGAAGATGATTCATGTAAGTAGAGAGAGGCTGATGTTGAGAGTGACAACCGAATTACTCCTCCTCCTTTCTTTCATTGTCTCAGTAAGCAATAAAGGTAAACTTTTCTTTGTGTTCGTTTCTTACTTTCCTTTACATTTGTTTTGCTTTTCGTTTTCCTTTTCTACTTCACCTTGGTTGTATGTGTTTGAGTCTACAAGTAAACTCTAAAGCAAGTACCCGATGCGATGCTACGTGAGAGCCAGCGATAGTTCATGAAGACGTTCTCCTCTTCCAAGCTCGCATCACTTCGTTCTTCTTATGCTTGACGATATAATGTGCACGGGGACCGAGTTCGAGTTTATGATCTATGCGTTGAACGCCTCCGAAGCAAAAGGTAGAACTTGCAAAAGGTTTCCAAGTAAGTCATCACCAAACTAGGTAAGTAATTCTTAACTTTCTTTCTTTTCTTTTATCGCTGTAGTATAGATCGCCAACACGATTTCTTTCACCACTTCTTCCCAATCGTTTTCGATCTTTTACTCCACTTCATTTGTACATAGTCGCTTGTTATTGTTTTTCTGATTTTCCACCTTCTTCATCTCTCGCTTTCTCTCTAACTTTAACTATACCTTTCTTTTTCTTTTTCTTATTTTAAAAACAGAGAAGAACCTTCGCTTAGTTTTGATAACGATTTCAATAAAACTGTAAACGCTTCCATCGCAAACCCTCCTTGTGGATCACGACCCGCATTAGCCACTTGCTATAGCGGAAGTATTGAGCATTTGCACGTTTTTATTATAAGATCTAAAATCCGTATTTTTTGTGCAGGTTTAGCCTCAATCACTAGTCCGTACACACACAACAAGCCCACCGGCTCGCCGAGGCCGCACCTCAAACAGGAGTTCGCACCCGAACTCAAAAACACCGCGGACACACACGTCCGCCTCCTCAAAGTACAAGAAAAGATCTCTTGGTGATCTAAACACTTTGATCACCAATAAACACTCTCACTACAACACTCCTATAAGATGAATAGTAATGGATAGCTCAAGTGTATGTTTGGGAAAACAAGAAAAGAGATGGTGGAGGAAAACTCAAGAAATCTCTTTTTAATACTCTTGATAAAAACTCCCCTTTTGATTGGAAGTATTTGCACTCAATTTTGTGGAGAAAAACCTCTGAAAAGAGTAGGAAAAACTGGCTCTAAAAGTCACCAAAAATCTTAATTAAAATAGCCCCCAAATGCCCCATTTTATAGAGTCTGAAAAACTAGCCGTTGGGGTCTGTCAGGCCTGTCGATCGACCGTCCGGCCGACCGGCCCACGGTCATATTTCAGACCGTTTGAGCCATCGGTCGACCGGTCGGTCGAATAAGCCAGGATACAGAGAGCAAGTCTCTCTGTCCGGTCGACCGCTCGGTCAGCCGGGGCCTATCCAGAGAGCAGAGCTCTCTGGACGGTCAGCCGGCCATCCTACAGAACTGACGTGCACGTCTGTGCACGTCAGTCGACCGGTCGGTCGACCGGCTACAGCCAGGACAGAACAGTAAGGGATTTAAAACTTGGTCTTTTTGGTTTAAATAAAATCCCATAAAATATTGAAAAATCTACAAAAAAGTTTTACCAATATACTTTGATAAACAACATGTTTGCACAAAATCAAGGTATGTTACAAATGATTTGGACTATTTTTGTAAGTTAGAAATATTGCTCAAATAAAAACAGTATTTTTCCAAAACTTGATTTTTCTAAAACTTGTTTTTCCAAAACATCTCAAATACAAAACAAGATATTTAAACAACTTTGAAAGCATATGGTGCATGGATACGATCCACTACACAAACATGGTGAAATATCTATGTTTTTGACATTAAGCTCTAAACTTGGTTTTAGATAAAAGATATGTAACTTGAAAACCAAAATCCAAACATGTATTTTCTAAATAGAAAATCTTTTGTAAAAACAAAACATCACGAGTGTGTGTGTGTAATATGATACTTGAGCAATCCACCAACTACTCTATCATTTACATTTTACCTAAAATAAAATCTTATAAAAACAACCTAGACTCAAGTCTTCATCTTCTTGAAGTCTTCACTTGAAGCCTTCTCATCTTCTTGACTTAGTCCAAACACGATCCAATGGCTCTTGGATCAAACCGTGCTAGCTCCAAAACTTGACTTTAAATCCTTTGTTGAAGCTATGCACCTACTAAGATCTTGATCATAAATCTGTCACTAATTGAACACAAGATCATTAGTACTATAACTACATGAGTTGATCATCATCAAAACTAGAGTGATGGGCCTTCGGGCCAACAATCTCCCCCTTTTTGATGATGACAAACTCATGAAGTTATATATGCATGGATTAAAGTAAAGCTCCAAATAAGCTCCCCCTTAACTCATGCATAACACATAAACAAAATAATATGCAATGAGGCACATAAACATGTATGCAAATGTAAGAGTAAACATATTAATCAAGCATAAACAAAAATTCTTTTTCTCCTATTTGTATAACAAAAATATATGCATAAACATAAATCCTTTAACCATAAAAGCATGCATATATACCAAATACCTCTCCCCTTTTTTGTCAATCATCAACAAAGGGGTTAAAGTAAAACAAAATCATCAAATTTTTTCTCCCCCTTTTTGTCCGAAACAAAGACCAAAGAAAGGTAACCAAACAATCAATAAATTGTTATATGCGATATACATTCATGAAGAGGAAGACGGTAAAGTAACTTCCCTACACATATCATTACATGAAAGAGGGATGACAAGCCCTAATTCACATAACGTATACTTTATTCTGCATAAGAGGAGATGTAAGCTCCCCCTACACACGTGTAGCACATAAAGAAGAGTTGTCAAGCTCCTCAATATACAATACACTCAACATGATCTATATGTAGAAGAGATGTTAGCTCTCCTTGCATATAGGCAATATAACTCAAAAATCTTTTGATTTTTTTTATATAAACAAAATTTTGAATTTTCTCAATAAAACAAATCAATCTTGAGAATTTTTCTTAAAAAATTTTTTTTCTTATCATAAATAACTTTGTGCTTTAAACATGTAAAACATTTTAACTCAAGCACAAATAACTCAATATATGTATGAAAATGAGTATACCAAATGAAATTGATACATACATATATATGAAAAACAAACATGAGAATATACAAGAATAGAATCAAATTGATACCAATTGAAACGATTCAATAATACCAATTGAAACAATAATAGGATCATGTGTATATCTCATAAACATAGAGGAATAATAACTAGTTAGAATAATTTTTGAAAAACTAGTTAAAGATCCTTCAAAAACATGAAACCAAATCATATGTTTTTCATGAATCATACCAAATACACAAGAGTTGACACTCGATCTATAAAGCTCAAAATATGTTCATGAATCAAAGTCATGACAAAATAAATGAAGTATGAGTGTACAAGAATCATGTATATAGCATTTTCATGAAAATAGTCATTAAGGCTCAAAATGATCAAAACAAATTATTCATTTTATTTTATCAAACAAAACATGAAAATTTATTTTTCATTAAAAACAAACTTCTAGTATATGTATATGATTTATCTAAATCTAACAATATGCATACATATCCCAAACATAAAAGAGTCTATTATTAAGGTATTTGCATGAAGGCAAGAGACTCACGGGTATGCATGTATATTTGTTAGATTTTGAATAAAAATTACATATACATGAAGTAAACCATGAAATTGGCAAAACAAGTATAAATGAAAGAATCATCAAAACTAGGCTATATATGTGCATATAGTGGGTACAATGAGCATGAAGTGCAAACCTATATGAAATCAATTTGTTCTCATATTTGTACATGTATAAATACAAGTTTTTGATAACTCGATTTACCACATGAAGCACAAAAATACATAAAACATGATATGCTAAAAATGTCACATATGAAATAAGCATGTAAAATAATTAGGATTTTAGAATAGTTACCAACAAGGAACTACTCCAAATCTCCAAACATGGTGGTTGTCCCACCAAACTCCTTGATAGCGATGCATCTATAAATGTGTCCATCAAGTCCATGTGCATTCACCATCAAGGCACCATCTCTCTCTCACGTCGTGTGAGAGCCCTCACCTACATCAAAAACACAAGGTGGGGGTTTTGGTACCCTTTTCTTTGGGTCCTTGGGGGTTAGTCTTATAAGGAACCCAAAATTTTTTCTTTTTAAGCAAAATTTTAAAACATGCAACTTGTCAAAAACAAAATTTTGCTAAATGGCCGTTGAGGCCACAATGTGTACATTTGTACACCTTAGGATGCTTATGTTTGTGTATGATCGTGGCTGCAACATAACATATGCATGATGATGTGCATGAATGTGTGGAGTTTGTTTCTTAGAAAACATAGACTCCAACCTAGAATGATTAAAACGCACGAGCTCAAAGTTGAGCTCAAACAATTAATTTTATTTTTCAAAAATTTAACTTCATTTTGATCATATAGTGTGGCATGTAAAGCATAATCAAAAGTCTTTTTCTTTTTAGAATCTTTTTCTTTTTCTTTTTCTTTTTCAAAAAATTATCTTTTTCAAAGAGTTGTTTTCTTGAAAAGCAATTTCCTTTTGTTTCTCCACCAAGATAATTTCATTTTTCAAAATCATATTTCCTTCACACAAATCATTCAATTTAGACATCAAGGAAATATTTTCATTTTTCAATTATCCTTTTCTTTTTCAATGCATCCACCTTATTTTCTAATGAATCTTTTTCATTAAGCATGCAATCAAATTCTTTTTCAAAATTTTATTATCTTTTCTAAGCATGTCATATTTCTCAAGTAATTGTTGCAAAATGAAGTGAGCTCGTCATATGACATGTTTTCATCATCTAACTCGGATTCGGTAGTTACCTCAAGGGGTTATCCCCTTGGACCATATAACACAAGTTGGAGGTGTTGCTTCCAACGTCCGAATCGCTCCCCGCATAATATAGATCTTTTTCGCCAAGGGAGGTGTGATGTTTTCAAGCTACAAAAGCCGAATCAACATTAGAAACCCTAGATAAATAATCATCATTTAGGGTTGACTTTAAAGCATGAAGGTTTTTTGCATTAGCCTCAATATTCTTTCCATTTAAACAATAATCATTAGTGATGGAAAGGTAAACATGAATCCTAGGGCCTTGAGGTACAAAGACATCTTAACCTTCCAAATTTGGATGTTAAGAATGCCAAAGGTGGGTGGTGACATGAAATCCATGGTGTGTGTACAAAATACGTGATTAGCCTAAAAGGGATCTTTAACTCTAGGTTGTAAGACCTAAAATCAGAGCACTTGGCTCTGATACCAATTGAAGGATCACCTAGAGGGGGGGTGAATAGGTGATGGCTAATCTAATGGTCACTTAATGCCAAATAATGCGGAAGTAAAAACTATTATGACCTAAACAAACTATTTCACTAAACACCACGTATAACACAAGAGTGTTGCCGATTTTCCCGTGAAGGGCTCTGGACAACTCCTCTAGATTCCCTAGATAGGGTTGAGGTGCCACGTTGGCTCTCTTGTTAAATACAAGTGTTAGCAAACAACCCAAGCATGTATATCAATTAAGCACACAAGGTATATCAGCATGTAAAGATAAACACAATAAAGAAATGCAAGATATAAAACAAACAAAGAGAGAGAGTGAGCAATCGCAAACACAAGGGATTTTTTTCGAGGTTCGAGCACACTTGCTCTACATCCCCGCCTTCGAACACCGAAGGATTTCCACTATCATCGATCCCAATGGATCACCCGGTGCCGCAACACCTACAAGCTCTCGGACTCCCTAGTCCGTACACACCGCAAGCCCACCGGCTCGCCGGGCCGCACCTCAAACAAGGAGTTCGCACCCGAACTCGAAAACACCGCGGACACACACTTCCGCCTCCTCAAAGTACAAGAAAAGATCTCTTGGTGATCTAACACTTTGATCACCAATAAACACTCTCACTACAACACTCCTATAAGATGAATAGCAATGGATAGCTCAGTGTATGTGTGAGAAAACAAGGAAAGAGATGGTGGAGGAAAACTCAAGAAATCTCTTTTTAATACTTTTGATAAAACTCCCCTTTTGATTGGAAGTATTTGCACTCAATTTTGTGGAGAAAAACCTCTGAAAAGAGTAGGAAAAACTGGCTCTAAAAGTCTCCAAAAATCTTAATCAAAACATCCCCCAAATGCCCCATTTTATAGAGTCTGGAAACTAGCCGTTGGGGTCTGTCAGGCCTGTCGGTCGACCGTCCGGCCGACCGGCCAACGGTCATATTTCAGA